>PVKC010018782.1:0-19467 GCA_004027635.1 Crocidura indochinensis
AAAAATACAAAAAACAAACAAACAAACAAAAAATCCAATAATAATAAAACCATTAAAAAATTTAAAAAAGACTGCAAACTGGGGCCGGCAAGGTGGCGTTAGAGGTAAGGTGTCTGCATTGCAAGCGCTAGCCAAGGAAAGATCCTGACCGTGGTTCGATCCCCCGGGGTCCCATATGGTACCCAAGCCAGGGGTAATTTCTGAGCACTTAACCAGGAGTAATCCCTGAGCATCAAATGGGTGTGACCCGAAAAACAAAACAAACAAACAAACAAAAAGACTGCAAACTGAATTGAGAACAAGCTGTCACTTGCAGTAAAATGAAATGTTTTTGTTTTGTGATTTTGTTTCTTTGGAGGGAATGAATTGGATCATTCCTGGTGATACTCAGAGGCTATTTCTATCTCAGTGCTCAGAGTGCCCTCTGGCAGCGCTGAGGTGACCTTATATCAGTGGTCCTAAAACTACGACCCGCGGGCCACATATTGTATTTGTTCCCGTTTTGTTTCTTCACATCAAAATAAGATGTATGCAGTGTGCATAGGAATTAGTTCGTAATTTTTGTTTTTGCTATAGTCTGGCCCTCCAATATCTGAGGGACAGTGAACTGGGCCCCTATTTAAAAAGTTAGAGGACCCCTGCCTTATATGGTATCACAAATTTGAACCAATGTTGACAGGATGCAAGGCAAATGCTAGTTGAGATCAGTAGGTTTGCATTTCTTTAATTATCAAAAAAAGAAGAAGAAATATCTTGTTTCTAGATACTATAATTCATATCTCAATATGAGAAAGTAATTTGACATGTTCTCTCAGAATAGACTATGTAGAAGGAATTTTTGAATTTTATTTAAACATCATGATTGCAACCAAGACTGTAGTTGGGCTTCAGTCACCAAAAGAACACCTTCCCCTTCACCAGTGCAACAGTCCCATCACCAATGTCCCCATCTCCCTCCTCATACATACCCTGCCTGTATTCGAAACAGGCATTCTATTTCTCACATTCATTAACATTTTTATGGTTAGTGTATTATTCCTCTAAGTGGGATGATGTTTATATATACACACACACACACACACACACACACACACATACAAAATCAAAAAAAAATGAAAAGAAAAGAAAAAATATGGCCTCCCAATTCTTACCACAGGCTGTGCTCTTTACACTGACTGTATAGAAAGAGGAGATACGGTAAAAGTACCCCATATACACCTCAATACAGGCTCTTTGCCTGGTCTGTATTGTGAATTGGGGGACAAAAAAAAAAAGAAGTACTAGCAGTGATTATGTGGGCTTACAGTTACAGAGTATTTAATTCATGATATTCTTCTGAAGAACTGACAAATTAATTAGTGCCCAGTTACAGAAAGCTTTCCAGGCATAAAAAAAGCCTTATTTTTTTATTTTACAAACTATTTGGTGAGTGTATTGCCTACATGATACATAGATATATAGAAAAATGACTCAATTCAAGTAATAACTCGCAGGTCTCATAATAAAATTAGTATCCAAAAAGATCATTAGAAACTGAAGCAAAAATCTTTATCCCAAGCAAAACGAGAAAACTAAACCCAAATTATAATTGTGCTTCTAAGTGTTTATTTTTTTATTTGAGTTGCCTGGAAATGTTTTTGTTTAATTGGTTAGCAGTATGACCTGAGCATCATTATTTTTCTGTGTGTGCATAAACTATTCACTTTGTTAGCAGCTATTATTTTAAATAGATATAAAAATTGAGACCACTATGTCAAGGAAGTAAAAAATTATGTAACTTTACTAAATATTGTCATTTCTCTTCAGTGGTTTGCTATTTTCATATATTATTATCAATGTTTTTACAGGCATCAATGTTCTTCATAAGATCATTTTAGATGATTCCAGAGCTGTGAAAATCACAGTACATTAATCCTGAAGTAGAGAAGTAGAACAGCAAAAGTCCAGAGCATGTAGAAAATTATGTAAATAGAATTTGTGGATTACATGATAAATGAAGCAATAGTAAGATGTGACAACTGTAAAAATCTAAAAATGGCCTTATGTTGCAAATATGAAACAGAATTATAAAATGATAAAAGTGATTCCCATTTGTTAGGTAGTAACCCATATCTTTTATATTAGAGAAAGCACAAATTATTGTAATGTATTATGTAATTTAATCTTTTCATTGATTCTTAGGTATTCATTACCATGCCCAATATGTTGTGGAAAAATGTAGCAAGGTTAAGTAGATTGCCTAAATCATTCAGGTAGTATCTAGTATAGCTAATTTACTAATAACTCAATGAATGCTAAGTTTTTAAGAGTCTAAAGAAGCTAATCATTTTCAAAATGTATTATAAAAGAGAAACCTAAGCTATTTTAATGAAGTATGGTATTAACTTGAATATAGATAATGAATGAATAAAGTATTTAAATGGTTTCCTAAGATTTTCTAATGTGGGTGACTAAAATATTTTTGAACCTATGGAAACAAATATGGTTATGGGAAAGATTAGCTTTTTAAATAAAAAATGGTTTTAGCTTCTAATGATAATAGAATGCGGTAGTGGAAGCTTCGTGACCCAATTCTGTGGGTATTGGAGAATGCAGGTTTGGAAGCAATGCTGACACAGAAAATAATCCACATAAGGTTAGGGAGATAAAACAGGTTCTAGAACTTCCACTTCCACAACAATGTGTCTGCATGCAGGCAAAAGGGTACTGGCTGGCAGACAGGTTAACTGTGGGACCAAAACAGCAGGAAGTCTCTCTGAACTGAAATCTTTTAGGAAGGTAGGATCAACCCTATGAGTGAAGAACAGGTAAGGATAAAAGGCCAATCCAGAGGTACTTAACACCCAGGTGAGAAAAGTACATGCAAAGAAGAATTATCCTGAATAAAATAAGAACCAGTTACTACAATAACTCTCCCTTATTGATTTCATAGAAAATGCAGATATGTGATATAAAACAAAGAAAATTATGTCCAAAAATTATCTGCAAAAGGTGATAACCCATATCTGAATGTTAAAAGGGGTGGAAGTATTTTGCATAGGTGCAGCAATCGTTGGGGAAAGGAAAAAGAAAAAACCATTAGCCTAAGAGCAGGATGTTCTTACCTATAAAGCATCTTGCCATAGGCCAATTACAGGATTCAGGAAGTCTAATATATCCAATCTCAATGACTTTCTTTTCAGTTCCAGGAAAAATTCTTCTCATCATAGTTGTTGTAGAAAGACTTTTGTAATTATAGATCTTGGATTTTTCATTAGTGCTATGTTGATGTCAGGGTGTCACAAAGTGTGTCCCGGTTTCATCTCAACGTTAGGAGGCATTGCATGGAAATCTACCATGAACTCAAGTCTTTGCTGTTTCCAAGTTGTCATTAGGGTGGCATAGGAGACCACCCTGGAGCAAGGGTGCCAGGGCAGCGCAAAGGCCTGCTCTAGTTGAAAGTCAATTTCTGGTGATGGTGCAGAAAACTTGTCAGTTCCAAAGATGATCCAAGTTTCATGGGTGAGAGGTCAATGTCTGAGCAACTGAAGTCTAAGTCAAGTCACTATGACAAATATTCAGAATGGAGGCACAATAAAAAAAAGTTGGGAGTTTCTATACCTACTAGATAGAAACTTTGGTCTATGCCTAAGATTTCTCCCCATTGTACTATGCCTATGCAAAAAGTAATAATACCACAGGATACTATTAGGAGGGTAATAATAAGCTAAACTATACTTATTACCTTGTTCTAGCAGTAACACAGTTCATAAAATTACATCCAATAAGGAAGAACACATAAAGAAGTATACACATTAAAGAAATATACATGTCCCCCTTAAGTCTTTTAAAAGTCCAAGGGTGTAGAATCCAGAACGCTTCAGTCAGCAACATGATTTTGGGCAGTCTGAAAATGGCTAGTTGAAGTCACGGATCAGAATATATCCTTGAGCCTAAGCTCTCTCAAAAGCCAAGTCCCATTGCAAGCAACTGTCCATGGCTATGAGAGTTGAAATGGAAAGAAGTGAGGAGATGCTCCAGGTCCTAAGGAGTTTAGAACTGAGAGTAAAAACAGTTAAATAGGGAGGAGAACAAATCTGGGGGGTGGGGAGAGAATGAAGGAAAACAATAGAAAAGGATTTGTAAAGAGGTAAGCAGGAGAGAAGGATGGAGGAAGGGCTGTATACAACATAGATATTATGTACAGTACAGATGGACATTAGATTGACATTAAGGTGGCCAACACACACAGACATTGAAGATCGATCAATAGGTTATACCTGTCAAACTTACCAGCTATAATGGCTCAAACTGCTACAAAAATACATATAAATCTGGCAATAGGATGGAAAAGTTTTACAATTCCTAGGAATCACATCTGGTGAGGATAAACTTAGCTGGAAAATCTTCATAACCTGTATTGTGCACACAATATTCTCAAAACAATCAGCTTTTCATCTTCTTATTCTGTGGCATATCACAAAAGCTGTTTCCAGAATTTACTAAATGATGTTGTAATAAGTACTATAAAAAGAGTCTGTATTTTGGAGTATTATATATGGGTCTAGAACATTCAGGTTCCTTTCCTGTGTGACTTTGAGAACAAAAATATTAGATATGATTGCAAACATGCTAATTAAAAATAGGTAGCCAAACCATTCTCATGAATGAGCACTGCAGCAGAAGTTTATGGTGTACAGATAATTTCTCCAAATATATCTGTGGACAGAAACATTAAATCATATTAGCACGATCAAATTGAAAATGATTAGTTTAAGACATTTAATATTAGTAATTTAATATTAATAATGAGCATTGTAATAAGAGTCTAATAGTAGAGAACACTATCATGTAAAATGAGGGCATCCAACTTTTTTCTCCAAGTATCTCTGTGAACAAAAACATTAGAAAATTATTGTAAAGATATTAAGTCACTAAAACAGTCATATAGTGAGCACTGTAGTGGGATTCCATGGCATCCAAACTCATTATACAGCTGTTTCTGTGGATAAAAGCATTATAACATTGTTATAGATATGTATAAAGGGAAATTTGAGACACCTGCTTTAATCCAAGCAGCTGTGACCATTGTTGCAGGCCTCTTTGAAGCATAAAAAAGAATATAAGCTGCCGAAGACTTCATAGGTATGAAGGTGTGGGGTGGGAATTTCTGAAACTTCATGATCATTAAATGATTAAACCAATGTTGTCTTGCTTCATGTTTACAATAGGCCAGCGGTCTTCAAACTATGGCCCGTGGGCCACATACTGTATTTGTTCCATTTTTGTTTCTTCACTTTAAAATAAGATATATGTAGTGTGCATAGGAATTTGTTCATAGTTTTTGTTTTTACTATAGTCCAGCCTCCAACGATCTGAGGGACAGTGAACTGGCCCCCTGTTTAAAAAGTTTGAGGACCTCTGCATAGGCCATGTAATGATTTTTGTCCATGTCACCATAATGGTTCAAAACAGAGAATAAGTAGTGTTCTTCAGGGTTATTCTAAGAATCCATAATGTACTGTGACTAGTAAAAGTTTTCTAAAGGGAAGTTCAGGTCAAACTGTAATTTTGCATCCACTTGTCATTGTAGGAAAGGCTTTTCAGCTGTATTAAAAACCTAGGTGGCAGTTTCCAAATGTCTATCCTATTTAGAGAATCCTGCTGCATATTGCAATAACTACAATAAAATCTATAATTGCCTGCTTTTCTTCTTTGGAAAATAACTTGAGGCTATCTTGCAGCATGCATTTGCCTTTGAATGCCAACAGCAAGAATAAATGCATGAAAATCTCTAAGGTCTGAGACTTGTAACAGTTGAGGCACTGGACAATGGATTTGAACTGGCCTTGAAAAAGCGTAACAATAATAGATTCATTAAAATGCTCATGTCTCTGCCAAGCATGCTCCACATGCTTTTTAAGTCAATTAGATTATCATTATATTCTAATATAATGATATAATATAATTCTAAAACTAATATAATTTATTATATTAGTTTTTAAGTCAATTAGATTATCATTATATTCCTCTTTATTTTGGGGGGGTTGGCATGCCCGGTGATGCTGAGGAGTTACTTCTGGCTATGCACTCAAAAATTGTTCCTGGCTTAGGGGATCATATGGGACACTGAGGGATCGAACCACACAAGGTTCGTCCTAGGCTAGATGCCTTAAGTCTTGCGCCACTGCTCCAGTCCCTGTATTCCTCTTTTAAGCCAACAAGATAATCATTATTTTCTGCCTATCAGCTTTCTTCATGTCTTCATGGAGACAATTGATCAGATAGAAATAGTTCATGTTTGTGCCCTGCAAACTGGTCATTTAGCTTCCCACTGGTTATCCTAAAGACTTCCTGCCCATAGATTCTTCTGACATTTTGCTTTTATGTCCCAATGAATTTGACCTGTTAATTCATCCCTGTAATGGTTCTGGTTAAAAATACTCAGTCAGGGCCCGGGAGATAGCATGGAGGTAAGGCATTTGCCTTTCATGCAAAAGGTCATCGGTTCGAATCCTGGTGCCCCATATGGTCCCCCATGCCTGCCAGGAGCAATTTCTGAGCATGGAGCCAGGAGTAACCCCTGAGCACTGCTGGGTATGACCCAAAAACCAAAAAAAAATACTCAGCCAATGAAGTCATAAAATTTTCTATACATGGATGGACATGAAATCTATTATGCTGAATGAAGTAAGTCAGAGGGAGAAAGATAGACACAGAATAGTCTCATTCATCTTTGATATTTAAGAAAAATAAAATGCAGTATTGTAATAATGTCCAGAGACAACAGAGATGAAGGCTGGAAGGACCAGCCATTATATGGAGCTTACCACAGAGTGGTGAGTGCAATTAGAGAAAGAACTACATTGACAAATATCATGACAATCATAGTGAGTGAGAGAAATAGAATGCCTGTCTCAAATACAGGCAGGGGGTGGAGGAGAGAGAGGGGGCATTGGTGGTGGGAAGACTGTACTGGTGAAGGGGGTATTCTTTTCTATAACTGAAACCTAACTATAAACATTGTAATTAGGATGTTTAAATAAAGATATTATTTTGAGAAAAAAATAAAAATAATTGGTCAAATCTGAAATATTACACAGGCATTATACTACTGAGTTCATTAACAAATGTTTCTTAGATTATGAAGTCCAGAAGGAGCTGAACCAGTTCCCTCATAAACAGAACCAAGGTTCTAGAACTGGTCATTTCCAATTCCTGTAGTCTCTACCTTAGTTTGGGGTGTTGTTTTGTTATCTCAGTTTCCTGTTAAGTGTCCTGTTGGTTTCCTACTCTTGTCCTCTCAAGTACTCTGTTCTGGGTCTGAGAGGAGGCAGGAATACTTGACTTGGAAGATTACTTAGTATTCCCCCTATGTCTGGGTTTCATTGGTTGTGAGGATCCTGCTTCTGACAAGGCAGGCATAGTGGAACCCAGAGTTTGTTGTCAGGGTTGCCATCTGTGGAAACATAAACATATTCTTTCCTTGAAGAAGGGATTACCAGCAATCCATTTGTCATTATTTTTTATCCAAATAATTGAATTGTTTTTTTGAATGTGAAAATCTTCTTGAAAGTGTCATTCTGCAGCTGTGTTTGACTTTCTGTGAGGCAAATTCAAGAAATTTAGTGAAAATTGTGTTAAGGATAAAAGGTCTGTAAATGGCATGCCCCTTTTCCGGTATTTTAATAATTGAATTTCATTCAACTATATCTTGTTCTTGAGGATTGTAGAGGATCCCAGTGATATGTTTAATTTGCCTTTTTTTTTTTTGCAAAATGATTGAAAGGTTTTACTGGTGTAGGCAAGACAATTGCCTATTTTGAAGAGATGGATAATGCCCATGATATAGAAACATTGTAGTATGGAGAAGAAAATAGCTTTAACTCTTTCAGAAGTCATAGATATGGCCCACATAAAATGAGAGTATCCACAGTCACGTGGAGATAAGGTTTCTTTGGAAAGGTGGCATGTGTAATATCCACTTGCTATAATTAATTTATCTGTGAACCTTAAGTGTTGGCCCCAGCTACATGGGATTTCTTTATGCAAAGGCACGCAAATGGTACATTTCTCAACAATGCTTGGCTTGCCTCCAAGGAACATGATAATCCAAATGAAGGTGGCAGCATTGGTATGTAGGACTACATGTTTTATTTCAGGTGACTTAAATATTGGCGTGATTAAAATGTTTTATTTCCTTGAGTCATAAGCCTTGGGAGGCCAGTTTGAGATCTTATATGAATGATGAAAATTGGCTCAGAGCTAAAGCAAATCCTAAACCTTCTAGTTATGGGTATTCAAAGAGACCGTGATAATTCCAAGGAAAAAGCCAGTCACATAGCTGAGTCACTAATCACATTGCATGGCTCTGAAACATGGGAGAATAAGTGAATTAAGGTAGCAAGTTCCACTTGTTGAGTAGAATTGTAATTTGCAGACACTCTTGTGGTCAGTGAGGGGCCAGAGAAATGCCTTTCCCTGATAATGATTGTAGATATAAAACACAATTGTGTCAATTATGGGGGAAGAACAGATTATCAAAGAGATTACAAAGTGTGTCCTGAAAAATTTCCAGAATTTTACAGGGGGATAATAAGAGGAGATTTCTCCTGAGAAGTTGGCTAAAGTTCTTGGAAAAGCATCATTGAGGGTCAATATGGATTCTAGTTTCTTTTTTTGGAATTAGCAGCACTATCCCATCTGGATCAAAACCTCTGAGCCTTGATTTGATTATAAGAGTGGCAATTAACTCTTAGCATTGCACAAATGTGCAAGGTGTTTTATGTGTAAATAGATCTGTTCTAATGGTCCTGATAATTGAACTAAAGTAGCTGTGGTAGATTTTTAAAGTTGCAAAGATCAGCAGCCAAACGTTATCTCCAGACATGAACTTGGAAAGACAGGACTTTTGGAACTGGTCCATGAAAAATATCCAATTCATTAAGAGCTTCTGGATGTAAATGCCTGGTGCTGTTTAAGGATGAGTCCCCTTCTAGGGTGTGGAATAAATTTCTGAGCTCTGAATTTGGATTCCTCAGGGAAGGATGGATCCAATTTATGTCACTTAAGAATTTTTTAATATCATTAAGAGTTTTTAGATTTTTCTGGTAAGTAGAGATTTTCTGAGGGTGCATTCTTAAATATAGTCCAAATATTGATATGGGGGCAGAGTCTGAATTTTTCTGAGGCTATTTTTAAGCCAGCTGTTGGCAAGCAAGTTATGTTCATAGAACATGCTTACAAAATATTATCTAGGGGCTGGAGCGGTGGTGCAAGCTCTAAAGCATCTGACCCCTTGCCCTCACTAGCCTAGGATGAACTGGACCACGATCCCATATGGTCCCCCAAGTCAAGAGCGATTTCTGAGCACATAGCCAGGAGTAACCCCTGAGCATCACTGGGTGTATAGCACCAAAACATATATATGAATATATATATACATAATGAATACATATGACTGGGAAAAATTTTTTATGAGCTGGATGTAAGACCACATTAAAAATATTGACAGTTTGTGGGCAAGTTAGCCATGCACTGAGATAAAATAGTCATTACAATTGCCATATAGGGGCCCTATAGTTGAGAGAGGGGTCTAAGAATGTAAAATGCTTCCTTTAATCAGGGTGGATTGTTATATTGTAAAAAAAAAAGTCTTTTTAATCAATTACCATCAAGAATCAATCTTTTGGAATTGCTGCAGGGGATGTAAGGTCGTGTTGGAGATTTCCCATGGGTACCATAATTGCATTAATGGTTCTTAAATCCATGAGAAAGTTCCATCTGCCTGACTTCTTTTCAAGTACAAAAATCATAGAATTTCAGCCAGGAAATTATGTCTCAATGTCTCCCAATTTAAAATGTTTCTCTACCAAGGTAATTAGCACCTCTAAGTCTGTATTGTTCTTGGGCCACCTTGATATCCAAGTGAATATGTTGAACTTCCCTTGGATAAGGATAGGTTATGGGCGCTGCACTCTAGCAACTCCAATTAAAAATGTGAAACCTCAAGGCTGGTAAGGTGGCTAGAGGTAAGGTGTTTGTCTTGCAAGCGCTAGTCAAGGAAGGACCGCGGTTCAATTCCTCGACATCCCATAAGGTCCCTCCAAGCCAGGAGCAATTTCTGAGCACTTAACCAGGATTAACCCCTGAGTATCAAATGGGTGTGGTTCCAAAAATATATGAAACCTTAAAGCTAGCGGCCAGGAAGGGGGAAGGGCACAGAATTAGTAGTTAGCCCCCCCATTGTCTGTGCAAATTGCAGTCCCAGAGGTTCAGAGAAATTGGAGCTATGTATAATAGCAAAGTAGTTTTCTGGCTTTTGGGGTCAGTGCATTTCAGTTACCTTGCTCTTTGTCAGAGAGAGAATGAAAACAAAACATCAACTATTCCCTCAAAGAAATAATGTATTTCTTGCAAAGCCTAATTACTGGGCCAGTGTGTTAAAGATATCACAGACACCTCTACACCTGTATTAAACATGTATTTAAATTTCTTACCATTAATCTCAGGCTTAACATTGGGTATACTTCTTGTGTAAGCTTAGCAGTAAGGGCTATTAAAAGGTTAAGGGGGACACAGGATTTGTAATTCTAAATACATTAACCATAAGGTAATCAGAATTTCTAGACAAAACAAAAGGAAATAATAATATCTGAGCCACATTCTCCTCCTTTTTCAAAAGTCTAACTGTTGGCATGGAAATAACAATTATTATTTCTCCAATCCTACCAGAGTCTATAATTCCCAGGTGAACAGAAATACTCTAATAGTCAGACTGTTTCGACCCATTAGCAAGCCTACAATGCCTGGAGGGGTTGGCCTCTTTATGCCAGATCTTAACTTGTAAGAGCACTGGGATGGTGTTATAGTCACAGTCTCAAGGCTGTGGATATCTAAGGTACAACATCCTTTAGTAGCAGGTTTTTTTGTTTTGCTTTGTTTTGTTGTTGTTTTTTTTTTTTTGGTTTTTGGGCCACACCCGGTGACGCTCAGGGGTTACTCCTGGCTATGTCACTCAGAAGTCACTCCTGGCTTGGGGGACCATATGGGAAACCGGGGGATAGAACCGCAGTCCGTCCTAGGCTAGCACAGGCAAGGCAGGCACCTTGCCTCCAGCGCCACCCCCAGCTCCCTTAATAGCAGGTTTTAATAAGTCTTTTGATTGTAGCTTTCTTGATCTGGACTAGTGAGTGGAATTATTGATGACAATAATCTCTGATTTTGTGGGGCCTGAAATTGGCACCTCACCCAGTTTCCCAAGACCAGTTGGTAAGGTCTTGGCTTTGAGTGGAAGTTTCAGGGAGGAAGCCTGCAGTCTCTAAGAAAATATCCTAATTTTCCATAATTAGTTCAGGTATCTGACCTGAACTTATGGAGATGAAGTTTGATCTCTTCTCCATTTCTTTTTGTTTGTTTCTTTTTGGGTTTGTGGGTTACACCCAGTGGTGCTCTTGGCTTTGTGCTCGAAAATCACTTCTGGCAGATGCAGGTGACTCTATGGAATTCTGTGGATTGAATCTGTGCTGACCACGTTCAAGGTAAATGCCCTACTTTCTATGTTATAGCTCTGGCCTTTCTTCCCCAGTTTCTTGAGATATAAGAAGATGAGAAACAATCTCTTGCCCAGTGAAATCTTTACCACATCTTATACAAAGTCCAGGTGGTCCCTTGAAGAGGGGGTATTGAGAGGGCCTCTGTATCCTCTAGAGAATTAGCCTGGTTTGTTCTGGTTCCCTGCATTTGCCTTCTCACAAGATAGACCTCAATAGCAGTCACACAAGACTATACAAAAACCCTGTGCTCAATGGTGCAGATACAAAAAGCCCACAAAAACCCTTTAACATCTTCTCTTTCTCTAATTGGATGTAAGATTGTCTGGAAGTCTTCTTTGGCCTTCTCAAAAGCTAACATTTTTATTGGATATTGTTTTTCTTCATTGCCATGTTTCTGCCTCTAGACAGCATCCATTAATTTTCCCAAGAAATCTGCATAAGATTCTGAGGTGGCCTGAAAAATGATAGTAAAACTACCTTTTATTTGTGTCTGAGTCAATTTTCTCCCAAACACACAATGTAATATAGTGTATCAGTCCCAAAACAGCATGAGGTAAAGTTGCCTGCCTATGGGAATCTGAATAAACCCTTTCCCTATCAAAAGTTCATATGACATTTGGAGTTCAAAAATTGACCTTCCAACACGACTTAGAGTATGAAGCTTGGTTTTAGCTATGTCTTATAACCACATTTTCACCGCAAATAACTGAGAAGCACTCAGGCATGTCTTAGCCATGGAATAAAAATTATGGTGTGGGGGGGAGGCAGGATTTCAAAACCTATCTTTACTCCAGGTAGTAAGAAATTCAATGCAAAACATTTAAATTGACCTATACTATGAACATGATTTTTATATTGGCCGAGAGAACCCATGTTCATGCTCACATAGGCTGGGGTTTGGTTGTCTTATTGATGGCAAGGAATGGAGTAACAAGATCTCTGGTTTCTTCAATGAGTTGAGATAAATAGGGATGAAAGGTATTCTTATGGAGCCGCTTTAGAATTAAGCATTTGAGGAAGCTTCAGCCAGTCATTTTTGATATTTGTTTCATCAGGTATATTATTCTTAGCAATTGGTGATTCCTCTTGCCTAGTTCTAGTGACAGGTGATGGGTTACTGGCCTGAGGTTTTTGACTTGAGTATGTGTCATTACTGGTAAGGTGTTTTTTAATTTCCAGATTAAAAGACATTTTGGAAAGCTTGGCCTGTGCATCCCTTAAAAATTATAATGCCTACTAAGAGCAATACCAGAATGATTAATATACATATTACTATTCATTTATATGTTATATTAATTGTTTGAATAGAGAAGGTAGTAAAATATGTGAAGAAGGGCCAGGGTTTCTTTATTCAAAATCAAACCATTTTCATAGCCTTGAGTCAAACAGAAACTAGATTTTTTTATTCAACATGGAATTATCTGCTTGAGTAACAGTGAAGTCTACCCAGGAAACATCTCACCCATTGTAGATGATGCCCCTATTCATGATGCCAGGTATATGGGAAGCCTCATACCCTAAAACCTGGGGGATTGGGGAACATAAGTCTAGAAACAATGCCAACACAGGAAATAATTCATACAAAGTAAGACAGATAAAACAGGTTCTAGAACTTCCACCACAATCTGTCTGCAAATAGGCAATAGGGTACTAACAAGCAGATAGGCTAGCTGTGGTCCTGAAACAGACAGAATTCTCTCTGACCCATAGCATGGAGACAAGGCATTTGCCTTGCATGCAGAAGGACAGTGGTTCGAATCCCAGAGCCTGCCAGGAGCAATTTCTGAATATAGAGCCAGGAGTAACACCTGAGTACTGCCGGGTATGACCCAAAAACAAAAACAAAAAAATTCTCTCTGACCTGATGTTTTTATTAGGATGAGTAGGACCACCCCCATGGGTGGAGAACAGGTAGGTTTAGGAGGTCAACACAGAGGTATTTTCCACCCAGGTAGGACAAGCACATGCAAAGAACAATTATCCTGAATAAAGTAAGAGCCAGTTACTCCAACATAAAATATTTAAACTTGACTGCCAACCATATTACTTACATCTCATTTAAGAGTCATAAACCTTATGTCATAAATGCTATCAATATTAGTCTCATTTTAGGGAGTCATCACAAGATTAAAAATATATAGTATAATAAAAAATTAAATCCATGTGGAGTTATGTGGATCAAAGTCTGCACTCTGAATCACTTCTATACAATATGGTATGTTGAGTTTAGATGGGTTTGCAAGGCTCAGAATGTGTCTCAGTGGTAGAGTGCAGGCCTTACATATATGACATCCTGGGATTAATCTCCAGCAATGCAGAAAATAGTAAAATGGAATATTTAGGGATCAGAGATAGTTCAACATTTGGCATAAGCCTATCATGCGAGTGCAGTTTTATTGCCATCCCCACATGATCCTCTTAGCATTGTTGGGTGCAGCTCTAAACTCATTACTTTATTGATCCAGTTTTCATGTTCAGGGCTAGAGATGCATCATATCCTCAGTCCCTTGCTTTGAATCTAGCCTGATTGTAAAAGATCTCCTATGTAGTTGTTGGGAGTACCCTTCTCCCAAAAAGAATTTTTGAAAGACTGCCATAATTGAACAGAAACAAGCCACAATAGTTAGAATGCTGTAACATCCTAATGACATCCTAGTGACATAGTTAGAATGCTGTGACATCCTAGTAGCAACTAAAGCATAGGAAAAATAAGCATTATGTTTAGGAGAAATTAATAGTTTACAAAGGTATTTGCTAAGTATTTTAATATAGCAATAACATACAAATAGTCTTATCTGTCATAAATATAATAGTATCACTATGTTATAAAAATTGTTATGAAGTCTGTATATTTCTTCAACATATTCTGTTGGGGGCCTGAGTAAGTAGTAAGGCATTTGCCTTGCTTGTGGCCAACACAGGACTGACCTGGGTTCGATCCTGGCTTCCCATATGGTCACCTGAGTCTGACAGGAGCTATTTCTGAATGCACAACCAGGAGTAACTCCTGAACACTGCTGGGTGTGGCCCCAAAACCAAAATAAATAAATACTTAAAATTAAAAAACAAATTTACAAATGAGACCAGAGTGTTAGCAAAGTGGTAAGACATTTATTTGCCTTACTCCCTGCCAACCTGGGATAGACCCGCGTTTGATTCCTGGCATCCTATATGGTCCCCTGGGCCTGCCAGGAGCTACTTCTGAGCACATAGCCAGGATTAATCCCTGGTCATCACTGGGTGTGGCCCAAAAAGCATAATAATAATAATAATAACAATAAAATTAAAATTAAATACAAAATAAGTACGAATATCCTATTAAATGAGTATATGACATGTATAATACATTTTAATATATCTTCAGATGTTGGCCAACACGTGATTGTTTTAAATTTGGTGTTACTTTTTACAAATAAGTTTGATATAAGCATTCAATTTTTATGTCTTTATATGAACATATGTTTTTAGTTCTTTGAAATATACAGCTGGAAGGGGCCTGAGTGGTGGCATGGTGATAGGGAGTTTGCCTTGCATGCAGCTGACCAGGACGGGCTGCAGTTTGATCCCCCAGCGTCCCAATTGGTCACCCAAGCCAGGAATGATTTCTGAGCGCATAGTCAGGAGTAATCCCTGAGCGTCACCAGGTGTGGCCCAAAAACAAACAAATAAAACAAAACAAAACAAACAAAAACCAGAAAGAAAAGAATAAATATACAGCTGGAAATAGAATGTTTGGTTAACCTGATTAAATGGTAAATGTATCCTTATATTTTTAAGAAAGGATTGATGAAAAATACTATTTATTTCAGTAAAATACATTATACATACATTGTGTCTACAAAGTGCTAGTTGTTTTGTATCTTCCACACACGTAGTTTGGCATTATGATTTGCTGATTAAATGTACAACTAAAAGCTTCCTGGTAGCTCCAATATGCCTTTCCTTGATATTAATAGCACTGAGAACATTTTTATGTTTTTGTCATTCTGTAGCTTCATGGATGAAATGTCTGGGTAAACCTTTTAGTAAATTCATAAATTGGAACTTATGAGTTATTATTATTTAAAGTGGGATTTATTTATTTTTAGTTTTTGTTGGCTGTTTTTGTGGTTCCAGGGATTGAGTCTGAGCCTTAACTTACAAAAGGCATGCTTATATCTTTTTCTTTTGTTTTTTGTTTTTGGTTTTTGGGTCACACCCAGCGACGCTCAGGGGTTATTCCTGGCTCTGGGCTCAGAAATTTCTCCTGGCAGGCACGGGGGACCATATGGAATGCAGGAATTCTAACCACCATCCATCCTGGATCGGCTGGTGCAAGGCAAACGCCCTACCACTGTGCTATCTCTCTGACCCCAAAAGGCATGTATTCTTGCCTCTCAAATATTTTGGTCTTATTCTATAAGTTTAGAACCTAAGTCCTTTGAAATATGCTCTGAAAATATTTTCTCTATCGTTTCGAGCGATGATTAAACTGTCAAAAATAATGGTCTGCTCTAATCAATATATTGTTAATACTAATCAATTTTACATGGTGACATATATAACTAAGATGCATTGTAATATATGCTAGCTGAATTAAGAATTAATCTTGTGTGGCTGGACAGATAGTACAGTGAAGGGCATGTGCCTTGCGTGAGGCTGACCTGGGTTCAATCCCAAATATCCCATATGGTTCTCCAAACTTGCCAGAACTGATTACTGAGTCCAGAACCCGAGTTTGGCCAGGTGTGCCCCGTCCCCCCCAAAAAAGAACCCTGTTTTATTAGCAATTAATTCAAAAATTGTATTGCATTCTCAATAAAATTAGAAGAGAGTTTATCTGAGTGTTTGTCTGATGATGAATTTCAAGCATTCTCCTGACAGTGCTTGGGGAGTATATAGGTGCTGGGAACTAAACCATGATTGGCAGCACAGAAAACAAGTGTATTAGCCTCTGTATTCTTTTGTTGATCCTGTTTTTACATTTATACAGCAGAGAGGTTTTTAATTTTTTGTTTATTTGTTTTTTACAAGATAAAATGGTATTAAATAGTAACAAAAGTAATTAATACAAATAAAGTAATTAAGTAGTAGTAAAATAGTAAATGCACAAACCACAACTTTTCCCTGGGTGGTCATATTTTCCACATTACTGATTGCTATAAGTTTTTAATGATGAATTAATTAATTGCATGAAATATCAGTTACTGAAAACATCTCAGAACCATTTACTATTTCACAAAACTATTTTTCAAAACTCATTTTATTAAAATGTTTAATATCTGCTCTCATGAGTTTATGATTTATCTTTAATTATTTTCTTACAACTTTCTCCCCAGAAATATTTTTTTTCTTTTTTGTGCCACACCTTGTGACGCTCAGCCACATGCAAGACAAACACCCCACACTGCACCACCGCTCCAGCCCCTCTCCCCAGAAATTAAAACTTGCATCTGGTAGTAAGAATATTTTTTAAATAACGTCAATATTACAATATCTATGCTTCAGGCAAAAATGAAGTCTTTGCTGAATTTCAGCACTTTCTCGTGAATCTCCCATCAAAATTGACAAACCGCTTTGCATTTATAAAATTAGATTTTTAGTTGCTTATAAGTCCTGAAAAGAGCTCTTATAAATTGATATTAGAAAATGCTAGATTTGGGGCCAGAGAGATAGCACAGCGGTAGGGCATTTGCCTTGAATGTTGGCATTTGCATTCAACCCAAAATATCCCATTTGCCAACTTGGGACACATCCAGTTCAATTCCAGGCATCCCATATGGTCCCCAAGCCTGCCAAGGGTGATTTCTGAGCACAGAGCCAGGAGTAACCCCTGAATGGTGCTGGATGTGGACCAGAAACCAATCAATCAATAAATCAATAAAAAGAAAATGCTAGATTTTAAAATTGCAGACTATGTCTAATAATATAAAGGTCAAAGTAAGAATGAAAGGGTAGATATTCCAATATAATTACCTTGTGAATTAAGTAATCTTTATAATTTTCTTTATTACTCTGCAAATATATTTCCCACTCAGAAAAGATAATTCCTTCATAGAACAATTAATTTTTATTTTGAATGACACAAAATTTAATCAAATACTACTAGAACTTGTTTAGAATGAAGTAGATCACAGGAACAGCAATACTTGTTGGATTGTTTCCAATTAACTGGGAATAAGTCTTCTTAAAATTAGACTTGCTTAGCATTACCTTCCTTTTGCATCTAGTTGAATTAAGTATTAACAATGATCTGTAACTAGAGCATTCAGAATCTGTTTATTTGAATGCCAAGTTTTTTATTGTGAAATAAAATCAGAATTTCCTCCTCTCCATCTAATATATTGACTTTGATGTACAAAGAATTACATTTCAGAAATCACTAACTGGTTCAATAAATATAGCTATAGATATATCTTCTTGATTTTCTTTAACTCGGTTTATAGACAATGTATAAATTAAATGCAATCTGTATTTGTCCTAGTCTATATTCTAATCTATATTATTTTAAAATAATGCAAAAATTGATTGCTGTGGATATAGTATCAGGATTAAGGCACATACCTAGCATATGCCAGACCCAGGTTCCACATGCACCACTCCCACTCCCAGTTTCCACCAGGCACCACTCCCATTCCCAGGCTTGGAGACTCCTGAGCGCCAGTTTGATGAGTCTGGTGATCTCAAGAATTGCCCAAGTAGGGGTCGGGCGGTGGCACTAGAGGTAAGGTGCCTGCCTTGCCTGCAGTAGCGTTGGATGGACCGCGTTTCGATCCCTCGGTGTCCCATATGGTCCCCCAAGCCAGGTGCAACTTCTGAGCCCATAGCCAGGAGTAACCCCTGAGCGTCACCGGGTGTGGCCCAAAAACCACACACACACACACACACACACACACACACACACACACACAAAGAATTGCCCAAGTAACACTGCATTTTCAGTGTTACTAGCTTCAGTCATAATGTACCAAATGATTGAGAAAAGGTGTATTCGATACCCCTGCTCCCAAAGAAAGTCAAATAAATTTACTTTTCTAAACCTTTCTTTCTAATTTTTCTCCCTCCCACGACTCAAATATAGCAATCGCTTTAATAATTTTTCTAAATATTAAATTTCAAGAAATATTAATCACTCAGTAGACTCAGCTACACATTATTATGTTTGTCATCTTCATAATAACATGCACTTAGAGATTAGGCATTATATCAAATCATTTAATCCACATTATAAGTTTAAGAGGCACAGAGAGATTCACAAACTTTATCTGTAAGATTAGGACTGAAATCCAAGCAGTGTTGCTTCAGAACTTACATTTCAAACCTCCATTCCAGAATATTTGACTCTATCTAAATGCTTTGCAGACAAAGACAACTTTCTCACTTTCCAAGATTTTAAACTAGAATGTCTATAACCTAGCCTCCTCATCTCCAGTTAGTTTTTAAGAACATACACAAAGTTTAAACCTCTCTGATTCTTTCAAGTATGTAGCCCAAGTTAAGTTCAAAATAGGAACTTAATTCTATTTTGTATACTCAATAATTAAAAATTTTTGATTTATGTAACAATATAACTTGTTACCAAAAATCAGGAAAATTTAGAAATATTTTTATAAATCAATATAGCTTGCTATCATAAATTAGGACATTTCAAAGGGCTTGTAAAGACTATAATAATTTTAAATTGCAAAGGGAATTTAGATAAGAGTATCCCTTAAATGTTTCTTTTTTTTTATTTGGTTTTCTTTAATTGAAAACTGAAACAAGAAATTTGAGGTGGATAAAAATAGATTTCTTCAAGGAACTCCTGGTTTCTTCCAATATCAATAAGTAATTCAATTTAGTTCAATCCCTTTTATTGAGTGCCTGCCTATCATGTTCTGGATATTATTCTAGGCACCAGGAATATAAGATGTTAACATGATAATACATGTTGCTTAACTTTTAAGAACATTCA
>PVKC010018783.1:0-19418 GCA_004027635.1 Crocidura indochinensis
ATCCCACTGCTAATAAAAACTAACATGATTTCTAGATTGGCCATTTACCCAATTTACATAAAACACAAATATTTTACCTATAAAATAAAGTTTTTTATCAGGGGTAAGAATGCAGTATTTATTGTATTAAAAAAAAAAAAGAAAGAATACAGTATCCAATGTATTAGACTGAATCTCAGATTAACACACCTTTGCTTAAAGGGCCAGACCATGAATAGTTTAGATATTGAGGTTATATGCTTCTGTTGCAACCACTCAAATCAGTCATTATAGTCTGAAAGCTCACAACATGTTAATGAATGGCTGTGGCTGTGTTCCATTACAGATTTATTTACAAATTTGGAAGTTTAGTACAAAATAGTTTGAAGAATCTATATAGATATTTCTAAGAATTGTAAGCAGCATAATAATATAAAATAAAATAAATGCTCCTAAATTAGTATTGGAATATAGAAGTTAACCTAAAACCATAATAATATTAATAATCATAACAGTATAGCATCAGACACCAGAATATGCAGCAAAAAATTGAAGCTAGAAGAATAATCATGTCTTAAAATTTAAATCAAGACGAAAATATCAATAGCATCTATCAAGAAATGCAAGGCAAAGAGATTAGGGAATCCTGAATTTATATCAAGCTACTTACTTGCTTTTACATAGTTAGGCACCAGGACACAGTATAAGCAGAAATAAATAGAATTAAATCTAGTATCACAGCTGATTTATTCCTAACTGATATTATCTCCCCAACCCCCACCCTCTTCTCACATTATAAAGGTTCTTCTGGGAATAAATAAGACCAGTAGAACAACTGCCAAAAGTAATATGTACAAAACTTTTATGCTCACTATAATTTTTTGTTTGTTTGTTTGTTTTGGGTTTTTGGGTCATACCCTGCAGCTCTCAGGGGTTATTCCTGGCTCTGCGCTCAGAAATCACTCCTAGCAGGCTTAGGAGACCATATGGGATGTCAAGGATAGAACCCAAGTTGGCTGCATGGAAGGTAAACACCCTACCACTGTGCTATTGCTCCAGTCCCTGGCCCCTGATGCCCACTATGTTGACTGCAATTAGACTTACATAATCTAAGGTGATGAGATAGTTTAAAGTGGAAATATCTTAGCCACATTAATAAAGTTTTCACTGGCGTATGAAACCTAAAATGATTTTATCAGTATTAGTTTATTTGACAAAATATAATCCTGAGTAGTTGTAGTGAGGTATCATTAGAGGTTACAATGCAAACTAACCATGATAAAGTCTATGTTAGAGAGGAAATTGACTAAAGAACATCAGTATTTGGAGAAGTGGAAAAATATAATATTGAATCATTGAAAAACATTGAGCAAGATTTAGAGGCATAGTCAATAAGGTCATCTATTATCAATAAGTATTTTTATAGTACAGGGTGCCAAATTGAAAAAAAAAAAAACATTGGAAAACAGAATTGTCATAGAAATTTCTCTATTCAGGATTGGTTAAACAAAACTTTAAAGAATGTGTGATGAGTGCTACTTTTGTACCTGCTTCTAGGGTTATCAAAAGCTAAAAATTGTTTAAAATATATAAATAAAATAACACAAACATGCTTATAAAAATCTCCAGTGTAATGGCAGTGTATATTTATTTTCATTTTCTTTTTACATGTAAGAAAATAAGATGCACACAGTAATTAGACTAAAATATGATCAATAAGCACCTTTTTCAAAGCCATGCTTGAACAAGGCAATGTTTCACCAAAATTTGGCTATAAACACTTTAAAATAATCTAAGGATTTAGGAAATGAATTGAACACATTATCTTTATATTATCAGAATTAGTTACAATTTCCAGAGATTAATCAAGCTCTGTGGAAATATTTGAATTCACCATTTGCAATTAACCTAAACTGGTATATCATTTGGATATGAGTAAATTGGTAGGGCATATTATAATATAATTTTACTTTCCAAAGTCAAAGAGGTAACAATTATTTCCAAAAACCCTAGAATTTTCTCTAAGGACTGTTGCTAGGATGGCCACTCCTGAATTTCCTGGAAAGAAAATTATATCATCCACATTCTCTCTTCATGACATCCAGTAAATCCTGTAATCTTACTCCAAACTCATAAAAAGTAGTTATGCACATTTTATAATGGAATTATTGTTCCCATTTTTCATATATCCTAGATTTTAAACATAACACATACAGAATATCACAGACCCTGAACTATATATTTCAAAATTATAAGAATTTATATAACAAAAAATGCAATCAAAAGCTACCATAATGAATTGATTTTATCCCTTGTTTTCTAATTCTGTTGTCTTTCCTTTAATCACTATGTAACCCTCTCTTAGACTCCCAGAGGAAGACTTGGCCTCATCAGTGAGGCCTGTGGGTCCGTAAATGACTTTCTTTCATCTCTTCTCCAAACATTTTCAGGTTATTGTCACTGCTCACTGATTAATTCTCACTGTCTTGAAGCACATACAGAGCACTTACCTTAAAAGTATTTACCTTGGGGCCCGGGAGATAGCATGGAGGTAAGGCATTTATCTTTCAT
This sequence comes from Crocidura indochinensis, assembly GCA_004027635.1. Classification (NCBI taxonomy): domain Eukaryota; kingdom Metazoa; phylum Chordata; class Mammalia; order Eulipotyphla; family Soricidae; genus Crocidura; species Crocidura indochinensis. The sequence goes on from PVKC010018783.1 coordinate 2,551, forward strand.
GCTAAAGGTCATTGGTTCGAATCCCGGTGCCCCATATGGTCCCCTGTGCCTGCCAGGAGCAATTTCTGAGCATGGAGCCAGGAGTAACCCCTGAGCACTGCCGGGTGTGACCCCCCCCCCCAAAAAAAGTATTTACCTTGACCCTTTTGCCTTCTCATGAAATCTCCTTTTGTATCTTTTTATATTTTTAAATCTATGACTGTGACTTTCATTGTCTCAACTTTCCTTCTCAAACCTTATTATATATTCCTTACTAAGCAATAAAATCACATTTCTCTCCCTTATTAACTTTAAAATTTAATGTAATTTAGCAATAAATTAAATTTAAAAATTTATTTTATTATTTAAATATTTAATATAAGTCAAATGCACACTAAATAATGAGAATAAGTTTATCTTTAGCAAACAATTGCTAAGACTACAAAAACAGGAGGCAATAATGGTCTAGAACTAGCTACCTGAGTCCTATATTTATGAATATAGGAATTAAAATTAGAATTAATTAATATAACATTCATTAAATTATTTTTGTCATGATATATAACATAATTTTATTATTTATGTTTTATGTTTATGTTTATGTTTCAGTATCACATCCAGCAGTGCTTAATCCTAGCTAGTGTTCAGGGATCATGCCTGACAGTCTTCAGAGGATTTACGTTACTTGTGATATGGAGATAATATTTTTAATTAATCAAATTCTATCAGGTTATATTGAGTTAAGTAGTGACTTTCCCCTTAATTCAGATTTATCTGTAACCTCAACATATAGCCTCATGGAAATAAAGTTTCTTCCATGCAAGTGGTAATGTTGTAGTCATTTTGGATTATGCTGAGCTGTAATCTATGTAAGACAAGCTTCTACTGTCTTCAAAGATAAAAGGATTATGAGTATACATAAGGCAAAAAGGCAGGTGAAGATGGAGTTAGAAATCAAAATGATATAAGTGGAGTAAGAAGAAATGATACTTCCTCTTAGTCCTCAGAAGGAAAATGAATCTGCTGATACCTTAATTTTTTACATCTAGACTCCTTTAACTATGAGTGAATAAATGTCTGTCATTTAAAATATTCAGTAATAATTGGTAGGCAGCCCAGTCATCTTAGCCAAAATTAATATAAGCACCCACCAAACTCCTTGGTCTTTCTGAAACCACCACAGAAATGAGTGAGCAAAACTTGAAATACTCCGGCCCTCATGTGATTAACATTCTAATGAAAGAAGACAGAGTTACAAACAGTCATGAAATAATGCTGATGTTATTAGTGATAAGTGCCTCAGAGAAAATATGTCAAGGAAGGAGAGTAGAAGCCTTAGGCTGAGAAGGATTTTGTCTTCAGAAGTATGTTGAAGAGCAGGTGGAATCTTTGCAGATATATGAAGGATAGGAAAGAGTTATGAATGACAGCAGGGATTAATAATCCCAGCAGACAAGAAGCATGCACAAAATCTCCCAGGTTGAATAAGTGAAAAGGAGATAGTCAGAGAGGAGTTCACAGAGGATATGGAGCACAGATTGCTAAGACTTGAGACCAGACCAGTATGAGAACTCTGGTATTTGAGAAAGGTGAAAAGTCATTATATAAGGCCAAGTAAGAAGGTTGTAAAAATAATTTTTTTAAAAAATGATCATTGAAGTAATTTTCTACTGCTGCATAACAATTGATTACTAATGTAATGACAAAATACAATATGACTATGAATTAGTTCTGAGTTTCATAGTTCAGAAGTTCATCCTGGCATGGCTAGGGTTTCTATTTGGATAACATGAAGTTGAAATCAGGTGGAGGCTTGGAGGCTGGATGGGTAAAATTCTTATCTGGAGACTCTGGGTAGGAAAGTCCTTCAATAGTATCTATCTGATTAGCAGAATCCAGTTCCACATGATTCTGGGACTGAGGCCCCTGCTTCCTTGCCAGCAGTCAGCCAACGCTTCTCTTATCTCCTGAAGGCCACTCTTATTATTTGCTACAAACTTCTCTACATATTCCAAATTGGTAAAAGCCCATCAGGTCCTTTCTGTGACTCAAATCTCTATCTCTTCTGTGAGCAGCTAGAGAAATACTTCTAAAATCCTACTTGTGATTAGTTCAGATCTATCACAGTAATCTCATTTTCTACATAAACTAAATCATTATAATAAAACACATTCTATTTTTAATCTTAGAGATGAATTAAAGATTAATAAATTAGGGGAAGGGAACCAGTAGAATCATTTTATAACTTTGCCTACCACAGTTTCTTTCTGTGTGTTGTTAAGAATGAAATGTAAAGTAATAATAAAAAGAGAATCTTTTGTAATAGTTAAGGAAGATGGTGAGGTCATCATGGGACTCCATGGTAGCAGTGAGTGTTGTGAGATATGGCCAACTTTTGAAAACAGCTTGATGGTAGAAGATTTGTCGATCATTTATCTATTGACTGTCAAGAGTTACTGCATAGAAGAATTTAGAGTTAGAGGATAAAGGATCTTGAAGAACGTTACTTTGAGGATGTCAATAATATACCCAAGTGAAGATACCACTCAATTATTGAATATAGGGACCCGAGCGGTGACACAAGCCGTAGGGTTCTATCACTGGTTCTATTCCCCCATCGTCCCATATGGTTTCCCAAGCAAGGAGCGATTTCTGAGCACATAACCAGAAGTAATCTGTGAGCAGGTGTGGCCCAACAACCCCTCCCCCCAAATTATTGCATATGTGCACAGAGCTTTAAAAAAAGAAAACCGGGATCTCGGAGGTGGTTCAAAAGTCTCGTGTGAGTGTTTAGTATACTGGAGTTCAAGTTTCATCTCTGGCCCCAAAAAGTCCCTTAAACTCCACCAGGAGCAACTTCAGAGCCCCTCCCGTAGTGTAATAGCTAAGTACTGTGGAAAATAATCCCAACCTTTGACCTCATTTCTACCAATAAAAAAGAAAAACTAGATCTAGACTGGAAAAATAAACATGAAGTTCGTCAGATACCGATATTAAATAAAAAAAAAATTAGACCATGGGAGTGGACAAAATTACCTCATAAAAAAGTGTTAAGAAGGCCAAAACAGAAGTTAGCATTAGTCCATGGTTAGAAGTCGGACATGAGGTGAATTTACTAAGGAGAATGGAAGATGGGGTAGAAGGAAAATTAAAGAGAGTGAAAACAGAGGGAAGAAGAGAAAAGGATGACCAAGTGTCAGGGAATGAGACTCAGAAATTTGACAACACTGAAGATAGGAATTTTGATAAGAACTGAGCCACTTTTGCAACATAGTAAAAAGAAGTCATAGTAGTGAGTTAATAAAGAGTAGAGATTTTTCAGACAGATAGCAGTGAAGCGTTTTGTAAAGAAAGAAGTGAAAGGTCGGGTTGGGAGAGATAGCACAGCAGTATAGTATTTGCCTTGCACAGACAAGACAGAGGATGATTCGAATCCAGGCATCCCATATGGTCTCCAGAGCCAGGAGTTCTTTCTAAACGCAGAACCAGGAGTAATCCCCAAGAGCCGCCTGGGGTGGCCCAGAAAACCAAACCAAACCAAAACAAAACAAAATAAAGCACAGGGCTGGACCAGTGCTTCTTAAATGGGGGGTGGGGTGACGCGTTTGACCTCGGCAAACACTGTCATAACCCTGTGTTTATGTCTCTGTATATCTCTGGAGCGGAGAGTTGCTGTGTCCTGCTTCAAACCTCCTTCGAAAAGCTATGCATTGCAAAATGTGCTCATTGTAGCCATTAATCCAGACATCACCTCTGATTAAAAAAATCAGCTCAAATTATTTCATATATTTTTGTTTTGCATGTTAAAGTAGTTTTGTTTTTTAAATAAAGATACTATTTACAGTCGCGCAGAGGGTGCAAAAACTGTTTTCTTCTTTCTAAGGGTGCATGACAGAAAATAATTGAAAAGCACTAGGCTGGACAAAGAGAGGTAGGGCGTTTGCCTTGCACACAGCTGACCCAGGATAGATGATGGTTCGAATTCCAGCGTCCCATTTGGTCCCCCGTTCCTACCAGGAACGATTTCTGGGCACAGCGCCAGAAGTAAACTCCTGAGCGCCGCCGAGTGTGACCCATAACCCCCCAAATGAAAGAACTGAAAGGAGATGGTCTGCAGAGTTGTGAAGTCCAGAAAGGGCTGGACTCCCCTCACCCCTTTCTTCCTTGAGTTACTGCAAGCACACCTGTCAATGTGGACCAGGCCTTTCGGTTCCCAGCCCAAGAAGCTGTGCTGCTCAGTTAGGGGATTCTCAGAGCCTTCGAGAACCACTCCCAGCAGTCCTTTGTACAGGGGACAGAAATGATTGATAAATTCTACCACTTGAACTATCTCCCTCCTATCTCTTCCCTTCTTTTTTTTAGGGGAGGTGTTGGGTTTTGGGTCACACCCAGCAGAGCTCAGGGGTTCCTCCCGGTTCTATGCTCAGACATTGCTTCTGGCAGGCTCAGGGGACCATATAGGATGCCGGGATTCGAAACACCGTCCTTCTGCATGCAAGGCAAACACCTTACCTCCATGCTATCTCTCCAGCCCCTCTTCCCTTTTATTTAAGAATGTTATGATAATGGGTTAATAGTATAAAATTGGTCACTTATGATAAAATAAATTGTACTTCTAGTGGCAAATATAGCGAACAAGCTCTACAGCTTGTGATTTATGAGGATTTATACTTGAAATTTATGTAATATCATTAGGAAGATAATTTTACACAAATTTTAAAATTAATTAAAACTTTTTGGGGGCCCGGGAGATAGCATGGAGGTAAGGCGTTTGCCTTTCATGCAAAAGGTCATCGGTTCGAATCCCGGTGCCCCATATGGTCCCCCGTGCCTGCCAGGAGCAATTTCTGAGCATGGAGCCAGGAGTAACCCCTGAGCACTGCCGGGTGTGACCCCAAAACAAAACAAAACAAATTTTTTTAATTTTGTTTGGGAGCCAGAGACGTTGTACTTAGGACTTACTTTTTTGGCTCTGTACTTAGGGGAGCTAACCCTGGTCAGCTACATGCAATGTCATATGATGGTGACTATCACTCAGGCCTGATTCAAAATATATATAATGTATATAATATAGAGATAAGCCATCTTCACAGCTCAGGATCTGTGCTGATTCTTGAAAGTTTGTTGCTAAACAACTTCTGAATGTCATTTTCACTTGTAAGTAATTAAATAGTGTTCCCCAGTAGGGCTTTGGGAACTCGAGTACCACTCCTGGCCATATTTATTTGGGCTTTGCAGACTTCTGGGCCCAGTGATGCTCAGAACAGCTGGATTATAACTAGAAGTGCTCAGCAGGGAACACATACTGCTGGGAATCTTATTTGGGCCTAGTACATGCATTCCTAGTTCTTTAAACTATCTCCCTGACTTCTACTTTACATTTTGAGTTAAATTAATTTTTAGTTTTCTTTTAATTAGCAAAAGCTGGTACTAATGCAGTTCTTTTTATTTATAAAATCAAATTGACTTAACTAAAATTATTGAAAAGTGGGAATTGTATTGGGGATATGTATATTGTTTTCATAGATTCCATTACCTTCTTTATTTTAGACCTTTCTATTCAACCCTTTCCCCTCTACACAGAAATTTCCCTCTCATTTCAGAAAGGTGAGTTTTTACTAATTTAGTCCAAGTTTGGCGGCTCATTTATCTTGCTTTGAATTAATTTAGAAATAGACAGACGGCACAAATCTGGCCAATGAAAGTAGAAGGAAAATACTTTGGATTATTTGAAATATTGAAATGTATATTGAATATCTGAAAAATTGTTTCTTCCCTGATAGAACAGTGTGAACTGGGGAACACTATCATACAAAGGCCTTGTGATAAATGAACTAGGTGTTGAACTGTAGTGGGGCAAAACAAGCAAACACAAAAAATAAACATTCTGAGAATTGCAGAGAGGAGAGAAACAGCCTGGGTCTTAGCAAATGTTTTTAAGCCACCTCATTAACACAGTTTAGACTAGTATAATTATTATATTTACAATGATACATTAAACTAGTAATAGAAAAATTAAAACACTATAACTTTAACTTTTGGTCAGTTTTTCTTTTTCTCAAGGTCAAAAATATTCTGATATAACCTTATATTTGAATCAGAGAGCTGGGATTTTTCAACAAAAGTGTAGATGAATGGCATACTTTGGGAGCCAGCCTGATGCTCGACTCCAGGATCTCATAATTATTAGCCTTGGATGCTTGGTTTGTGTCTATACAAACCTTCAAGTACAGCATTTATTTTTTGATCTTTAGTGCTTGCATAGCACTTTGATCACTCACTAGCAAGGCACTTGGCCCTTTTTATTATAGTTAATGTTTATATTTCCTTTAATACTGTGAATTATTTGAGGACAAGGGTTATAATCTACCTCTTTTATATCTCTGTGAGATGACTAACAAAGTACCTTGAATATAGAAAATGATCAATAAGTATTTGCTGAATTAGGGTATTAAACTCTAGTGAAAAGTTTGTTTTATGTATATGATTTAGAAGGTTCTTTGCTCTGGGAAGTGCACATAGATTCAGTTGGATGGGGACTTAGACAATAGGCATATAACAGGTTTGCTCTTTTGAGAAGGTTATAGCCATTAGAGCCAGAGAACACCCACCATTTCAACATTGCAGACAGTAGGTTAAAGGATTGTATTTGTCTTTGTATCTTCCTTCCCTTTTCATTTTCTCACACACTGTCTTACCTCTAAGACAATTCTGTTTCATACATGGTATGAGGGGCCCAACTGGTCAGACAAGTGTCTACAGGAAGGAAACAAAGTCAGAAAAGATTTTGTTTGGAAAATGGGAGAGAAATAGTGCTCTGGTTTACACTTTGTTTTGTACCAGCATGTAATATTGCCTGAAATTGCTCATACACTTGCCTACTACCTGCCTTGTGTGGACTGGAAATTCCTATGGAATCAGACCCAAAGTCACTACTATTCAAGCCAGTTTTCTTGTACACATGGCAACACCTGCCATATTGTAAGCATTCAACACATGCTGTGAGTTAATATGTTTGGTTACTAAAGGACATAACCCTAAGGAGGTTCTAAATCCTATACTAAGAGATTTTCCTGCTTATAATAAAAGAATAAAAGTAAAATAGTGGGGAAATAGGAGCAAACCTTGAATTCATGGACCAGGACTATCACACAACTGAGGAATATAAGAAGAGAAAGTCCAGGCTCTTGAGAGTCGTATTAAGGCTACAATGGCCACCAGTTTAGAGAGTAGTGATGGGGAAAATGTTAAATAAAATAAATAGTGGTGACAAGAACCTACTTGATATTTACCCCTTCTTCCTCCTCCGTCTGTTGTTATATCTGGAGCTCCATAGCCATTTGGTACCAGAAACAATGTTCCTAATGTCTTTGGTTCTGCGTTAAATGGCTTATTTTGATTTTTAATGTAGAAAGATGTTACCTAAGCTCATGGGTCTGCTTGCATTCCTTCTGAACCAAATTGTGAAGAAATGTGCACTTCTATGTATATGATTAATCAAATTAAACCAAATCAAATCATTTATGCTGCAACTTTAAAAAGCTTACTGAGAGGTGCCATTTTAACTTTTTTTTTTTTTGTTTTTTTGGCCACACCCAGCAGTGCTCAGGGGTTTCTCCTGGCTATCTGCTCAGAAATAGCTCCTGGCAGGCACGGGGGACCATATGGGATGCTGGGATTGGAAACAACCACTTTAGGTCCTGGATCGGCTGCTTGTAAGGTAAACACCACTGTGCTATCTCTGGGAGACATACTGGGAACAGGAGTGGAGGGAGGACAACATTGGTAATGGGAATGCCCTTCATTCATTGTCCCTATGTATCGTAAATAATTCTGTGTAATGAACTTCAGTCACAACAACAAAAAAAAATTTAAAAAATAGCTTACTGAGAAGTCACAAGTTTAAATAATAACGCAAAACTTAAAATAGCAGAAGTAAAACAGCTAACTCAGATATTCACATTTTCTGTTTCAATTTACTCAAAGCTTGTGGGACATACCCTCCTTGGGAGAAAATAAAACTATTAAGACTAAAGGTAAAAATATTTATAAGGCATTGAGTTATAGTGAAAGGATTACTATCAAGCCATAAGCAAAAATTAATTATTAACTAAAAATGTTTCCAACCAAAGCTATTCTTGAAAAGTTAATTATGAGATCCAAGAGACCTAGGAAAAAATTAGAAAGAAATACTCTTAGATAACCTATTTCTAGTACTTTTTGTTTGTTTGTTTAGGGTCATACTCAAGGCTTATTTCTGGCTCTGCACTCAGGTAAAAATCCTGGTGAACTCAAGAACCAAATTAGGTGGCAGGAACTTGGATCAGAGCCATGCAAAATAAGCACCCTACCTTCTTGTACTACCTTTCTGGCTCCTCTACTATTTTCTTACAAAACCCCATATTCTATGTCTCAGTTTATTTATCGTAAAAAAAAAAAAGCACATGTTAATAGTGTTTTCTCTGACCTGGGTTTTCTGTAAAGATTAAATAAAATAATATAACATGTATTCAAAATGAATTAATGCCATTAGGTGTAAGTGGTCAGTTTGGACATACTACTACTGAAAATATTAAACAAGATTAATCAAAAGTGTGAGGCTAGAAATTATCTACCCACAGTGTCCCATAGTTTGAGATTACCAATAAAGTTTGGTTTCCCAGAGGACACATGATAGATAAGGATTAGCAGTCTGGATTATATATGGAAAGTTGTAGCACTTCTGCTAATAAGGTTACATTAATTATATACTTTATTGCAGGCTAACAGAATGACTTCTGAATCCCAATTCAGTTGCCTGTTCAGCTCCCGTTCCTTAACTTCTTTTACAGCCAACCTCCAAGATGGCGCCCAATGGTTTCCACCTTCACTCTTTACACACTGAATGAGTTCTCTCTCGATGCATCAGTATTGGTTAGTGTGAAAAACAGAATAAAGCAAAAGTAAATGGCACATAACTTTGAGATGAGGCCTCAAAGGTACAGCAACTTTTATTGATTCTTCTCTTAGGTCCTTCATTCTAAGGGGAGCTACTTGCATTGGTACTCTAGGGGAAAGTCACATATGAGACTCTAACTCACAGCCATGATAAGAATTTAGAAATGGATCTTCCAGTTCTAGTTAAACTCTCAGATTAAATCTTGAATGCAATCTCATGAGAGTTTTTGAGCCAGCACTATCAGATTCCAAATTGAGAACTACAGCTCAGCCACTATCAAATTCCTGATTGAGAAAATATGTAGAATAGAAAATGCATATTGTTTCAAGTTTGAGAATGGTTCTCTGTGCAATAATATATAACTAAAGCAACCTCACAAAGTTTCTATAAATATTCCAAAAAAAAAAAAAGAAGAAATGGAATTACTAATTCTCTAAAAGGAATAAGCCAGTAATATATAGAAAGTGCTTAGACCAATTTCTGGCACAGTGTGAATGAATATGTGTTAGCTATTATTACATTTTGCAGACCTTCTCTTCCAATCCACAGGGTGGTCTCTCAAAGACCTCACACTTTGTTACGTTCTATAATTTCAAATACAGGGATCCTATTCTAGTCAGTCTCTTGACATCATCTTTCTCTAAACATCAATTAGACAAACTGTTTTCCTCTTTTTTCTCTGATTCCTATCAAGATGAGAGGCAAGGTGTCTAAATTAGAAAAATTAAAGGCACATGCTCAAACCAGGGAGTCGAAATCAAAATAGATGGCCTGAAAAAGACCAATTCACTGACCCCTTGAGCACTCAATTAAGGCTGACAATAGTTAACTGAGCTAGCTGGAGTCAACTGAAACTTTTACAGACTGCAATGTTTAGAAATTGTCCTCTGAAATATACAAAGCTTTCATTCAAACTCATTTCTGTGCCTTTAAATCTGGAATAGATCCTGGACTTCCTTGGGCAAACTTCATAGATAGTATCTTTTCTTTCTCTTGTTATTCCTGTTTCCTTCGCATTTGAATTTTCTTTTATTTGTGATAGTTCGGTGAGCAAATGTCCTATGCCCTGAAAGAAGGCAATGAGGAAATCTACTACTAACGCAAATAAAATATTTCTGTTATGTAATAAAACTCACTAGAAAAATTATATGATTAATAATAAAATGCAACATTATTTGACAACTATTTTAAAGTCTTGGCTTATAACTTTGGTGGTGGGTATGGTATAATAACATATTTATCTCGAAACATACACTTCCATTGTCTATAAACAATTTTCCTTGCTAAAAATTGTAAAGTAAACATAGTACTAATCTTCGTAAAAGTCATGCTGGTAAAGAAAGTGAACCTATTTCTTAGATTAAAATATATCTCTACAGAGTAAAGCATGCTATTCCAAATGTTAGTTCCCAGAAAATCTAATAAGCTCATAAAATTTATGTAAAATATAATAAATCACAAATATGAAGTGAAAATTTGTATTATCACTAATGCATGATTTCTATATTTTATTGAAATTATTCATTTTATACATTTTACTGATAATCCTCTTGAAAACAGTATTTATACAATATAACAAGATATTTGAGAAATTTTCCCAAGATCTCTAGTTATAGAAGACTGACTATGACAACCGCGACTAGGCAGATCTTTACCTGGGACCATAAAGACCTTATCCTATGCTATGTTCTAGGATCTGTGCAAAAACCAACATCTTTAATTACAGACTGACTCTAACAACCGTGACTGAGCAGAACTTTTCCTGGAACAATAAAGACCTTGGGACTGGACAACTAGTATGCCTGGAGTTTGTAGTTGGTCCTATAACAGTATGCTTTAAGGGTAGAGAAACCCTGTATCTCTTAGGCCAAGGGATTTCCCCAATGTTTATTGTGGCTATGCAAAACAAACAAACAAAGCAACAACAACAACAAAACCTTGCACACCGTCTTCTGTTGTTGTTTTTTCTTTTCTTTTCTTTCTTTGTGTGTGTGTGGGGGGGCACACCTAGCGGCACTCAGGGGCCAGAAATGGCTCTGCACTCAGAAATCGCTCCTGGCAGGCACGGGACAATATGGGATGCCAGGATTCGAACCACTGTCCATCCTGAATCAGTTGCATGCAAGGCAAACTCCCTACCACTGTGCTATCTCTGCGGCCTCCTTTTATTTTTCCTTTAAAAAAAATTATTTATATCTTCTAGATAGAGCTGACTGTCATTTTTACAGAACCTTGGAACATGAAGCACTTTGTTTTACTTCATATTTCTATGTCTTTCTACAAGCTGGGGAAATAAAAAGTGGACAGGGGGTCCCAGGTCCAAGTGATCTTAGGTGCACTGGGTGGAAAAAAAATGTTTAGAACTAAATACCTAAATCAAAGCAACAACAATAGACTCAAGAGACCCAAACTATAACAAGCTGAACACAAAATGGATCAGTTACACTGGTAGACCCAGGGGCTAAGAGTGGAGATATGGGATCAATGCTGGGAATTCTGGTGAAGGGAGGTCAACTCTAGTTGTGGAAATGACCCTAATTCACTGTCACTGTAATCTTGAAATACATCTGTAAATCCACAATGGTCTCAATAAAAATTTAAATAAAAAGATATTTGAGGGTTTTAAAAGTAAAATACAATCATTTGTTTAATATATAAAAGGTATAAAGATATACTTTTATATATGAAGATTCTCCTCCCCCCCCCATTTTTTTTTTTTTTTTTTTGCTTTTTGGGTCACACCTGGTGATGCTGGGGGTTACTCCTGGCTATCTGCTCAGAAATCGCTCCTGGCTTGGGGGACCATATGGAACACCAGGGAATCAAACCTTGGTCTGTCCTAGGTTAGCGCATGCAAGGCACTGCTCTGGCCCCTAAAGATAGATGTTTTTTAGTACATGAACACATACTGAAAATAGATTGAATTTTGCTTGGTGAAAAGCATAATTCCTGTCTTTTTCTTCAAAAATTCATTATTTTTACTAAAAAAAGTTTTTCTCTTTTGTAGACAGTAACATTGAGAGCTATCTTTGTCCTTCACAATCTTTCTTCTTTGCCTTCTCTTGGATGTGTCAAGTTCTCATCTACAGCTAAAGTCAGCATTTCCTATGGAAATGCAAACCTCTTTAGCTAAGGACTTGCATTAGCTCATTTATTTCTCCTTTGTTTTAATTATTTATATCTTTGCTTTTCTCATATTCTATGACCTTGCTTTGGTTTTCTATCAAAATTTGCTTCTTTCCTTTTCTTTCTCCTCTTTATTTTTCTCTCCATATGTATATCCTCTTTCCTATATACTCTTTATTTCTTCCTCCAGGTATTTGTTTGACTATGACTGTAAGTTGAAAATAAGTAGTATATTTCTTAGGTAATGATTCTGGATTCTTTGTAAGGATGCTCATCTTTACTATGGCGCAATCCAGAAATAGTATTGCTGATTTAGTAAAAATGTTGTATTTCTGAGCTTTTATCTCTGTCCCTTGCAACACAGCATTGTTGAAACAAGATGATTTCCCTTTCTTCCTTGAATCTGCGTACATATCAATCAGGAAATAGGAGGGAAGTAACTGGGTTATGGTAGTATGATAAAGGACACAGTGAAACCACATACCACATCTCTCTCCAATTGCCAGGAGGCATTCTAAGTCACACTGCACCTTACTCTTTCTCTTTTCAATGACCAAAGTCTAATTGTTCACTGGGGCAGGGGGCAGTTGGGCCACACTCATTGTAACTCAGGACTTTCTTCTACTGACTCTGCACTTTGAGATCAATCCTAGAGAACTTGGGTTACCATATGGATTTCCAGAAATTAAACCTGGGTCAACTGCATCCAAAGCATAGTGTATAACCCTACTTGCTATCTATGGCTCCAGTCGCAATTATTCACTTTTATAAGTAACTTATTATAGATTCTAAGTTCTGCTCTGACCCACTCATTTCCTGGAATACTTCCTTTACCTGTCCCTCTAGTTTTGGCCCATACCAGACCCACTTTCTTGATGCCAGGTCCAACATTTCAGATACTCATTTCCCCCCCATTGAGTTTCCATCATCTGCAGGTTAAAGTCAACTCCCTTTCCTGTTCACCCTTTTTTCTTTTTTTTTTTTTTTTTTTGGATGAGAGAGTTCTTTTATAATCAGAGATAAAGACTCTAAGCTTATGCCTGTGTTTTAACAAATTCACATCTTTCTGAAAAATATTATCTCTAGAAATTGATATTATTACTTCCAACCATCCCACAGAAGAACCTCCTGTGAGAGGTTTTCCCTGACTGGCCAGAGCTGATTCTTCTAACCCACAGGGGGGAGGTGTCTGCTCGCTCAAACATCTCTATTTTCTCTTATTGAATCATTACTCAGTAGGACATTGGTAGAACATTAGTTAGCTTGAACTTAGTTAGAATTTGGTAGAACATTAGTTAGATTGCATAGAAGGCATACATTTTTAATGATGTCCCATCTAAGTAACTTACCCACTTCCAGTGATCTCAGCCAGTGGTTTAGTGTTAGAATTTAAGGAAGAGGTATTGCATCAGACCTACAGTGCCCAGGACCACAAGGATCACAGTTGACACTATGTGGTGCCTTTAGTTATACTAGTTTATACTGAGTGGTGAGAAGAACCTGAGAATGAAAATAAAACCAGGGTCTTGCATACACCCCAATTCCTGTTTTATCTCTAAGGCCCTAAAGAACATTTTAAAATTATCTGTTCAAATTTCATTTTGACAAAATGATGAAAAGTGTTTATGAAAAATGCCAAGACAGTCTGTCTCCAGTCTATATAATGTACCTACCAAAAAACAGTCTTTATAGTTGACCTGACCAAAGGCCATAAAGGCAACTGAGTGATTGGAGATATCAACCATTTTTGTGTCCATCTTAAGCAGCTGATCAAAGTTTCTTCCAGTTGTTCTTATGAGAAATTATGGTAATTATAGGATATTTATTTTAGGTGGATGTATTGGAGCACATGCAGTGGTGCTCAGGGGCTACTTCTGTTTGTTTGTTTGGTTGGTTTTTGGGCCACACCCAGCAGTGCTCAGGGGTTACTCCTGGTCATGAGTTCAGAAATTGTTCCTGGCAGGCTCAGGGTACCATATGGGATGAATGCCTGGGAAAAAAACTGGTCATGTTTCTGGGTCAGCTGCATGCAAGGCAAAGGCCCTGCTGCTGTGCTATCACTTCAGCCTGTCAGGGCATACTTCTGGCTCTGTGTTTGTGTGCACTCTCTTTAGTGCTTCAGGTACCTTGGATCAAACCTGAGTCAGCTTCATGTCTGACCTTAAACTCTTATACCTTCTCTGAAAATTCCAATTTATCCTACTCATATTCTGACACTGTGGTTCTTCAATATTTTGGAGACAAGCAAGTTATCCAATTTACTTTGAGTTTTGTTTTGCTTGTTTGATTTTTTTTTATCATATCTCTTTCCCAGGAGATTACACACTTCATAATCCAGGGACCTTTATATTTATAAAGTTTAATCTTTATATTTAAGCAGCAATTAGCACAATGCTTGGAACAGAATACAAGGCGTGTGATTGTTGACTGTATAGGTGATCCTTCTCCCACAATAAAGCTATGCCAGTGTTTGATTGTCTAAATATATGAAATACCACTTTGTGAAAATAATTTCATGCATAGAAAAAAAACCATTATTTAATATTCTAATTACTTTTTTTGGAAATTAATCTTAACAGTCTAACATTGATTTCTTTTCTGCTTTTGGGAGAAAAGAATGGCAATGCTCTGGAAACCATATGGTGCCAGAGATAGAACCAGGATGAGTTTCATGTAAGGCATGTCCCTAATCCCTATAGTATCTCTTTACCCCAACCATTGCCTCTATAAGAAACTAAATGCATTCAGTTATTAAACTTCTGGAGACTAGTTTCAGTTGATTGAGGAAAGGTGGTTTTTGAGATATGAGTTTATCAAAGCAGAACTGATATATACACACTTTCCTCTGGATATCAGCGTGGTCTCAATCGGATGCTACTGCTCTGCAATATTTACTTTATGAATGGTGAAAAAGTTGCTTCCTATTTCACCTATTCAGTTCTTGAATTGTATTCATTCCAGAAGGGAAACAACTTAGATTACCGGCACACTCTCTTCTCAGAATCTTATATTGACTCTAACTTATTTTTTTTTCTTCTCAGGTGACATCTATCATGTATTTTAGATCTCTAAATAGTCCCTCTTTTCCTTTAGAGATCACAGCAGAAAAGAATGTTCAATGTAATTTAAACAACTCTAAGTTAAAGGAAAAGAAAGAAACCCCAACTTATCCCCAGTTTCAGGAAGTAGGTATTTGTTAATCATAACAAAACATAGAGTCTGCAAGGTTCGAAGCCTAAACACAAGAGACCCAGTGAAGTCATTACAAGTAGAAGCAGGACAATGCCAGGAAGCCTCAGCTGTAGCCTGTAGCACGGGTCCAACCTCCCAGAAAAAATTTTTTAAAAGAGCACTTCATCTAAATGTGGCAAAAGCAGATCTTAACCTCCGTCTCCAACTCTTATCTTTTGCGAATGTGGCAAAGTTACTACTACCTTTGTTCAGCAGAACCACAGGCACGGTGATGATGGTGATGACCGCAGCCACCCCTAGCAGTCCCAGGAGCACCTTCCACACTGTCTGCAAGCAATCAAATCAGGTCCGGTTACTATCAGCCTTGGGGTTCAGTCTGAGTAAAAGAGGGTCGAAACCTGGACACCCCACCAAGCAGCGGGGTTAACTCCTAAGCATGCGGTAGAAAAGGGGTCAAGGGCACGGTGGGAATGGGAGTGCGATGGAGGGTTGGGGTATACCAAGAGGAGTTGGGGAGAAGCAGTTGCTTGGAACTTGTGATCTCTGAGCACCCAAGTGTCAGCTCCTCTGCGGATCAGTCTCCAAGTGGGGATTTGGGGTAGACTTTCTCTCGGTGTCTCTCAAAGCCTTCCCAAACTCAGTGCTTAGATTCTGGCAGAACCCCCTGGGGTCCAAGAGCGCTCAGGGGTGTCCTTTTACCTGTCAGAGGGTAACCTTAGCGCTTTCAGCTATGGGGATCGCAAGTCCCATGCAGGCGAGGGAGTTGGTTCCTAGGCGCCTGCCACTTGAACCCGGGGCCGGGGAAGTCTGGGGCGCGCTACTCACCTTCATGGCTCCGAGCTTGTGCGTAACGGAGTTCCGCAGCTGGACCGGGGACAGAAATCAAGGCGAGTCGCCGGGATGCGCGTCCAGCTGCGCTGCTCGGGGCGCCGGAGTCACTCTCTGGCTCTCAAGTTCGGGCCCAAGTTAAACATTACCGGGAGTCCAGCCCGCTCCGCTCCGGGGGCGGCGGGCAGGCAGGCTGCGTGCGGGGCGCGGCGCGGGACAAGGCTCGCCCGGCGCCGGGCACTGGCATCCCGCAGAGTGCCGGAGAGGCGCCTCCTCTTGGCGGTGCGGGATACCGAGCGGCCCTGGGGGTGCGCAGGGGAGGGGCAAAGGCTCCTCTGGAATGAGGCTGCACCAGGTTTCGAACTCACGAGACACCGCGACTTACCTGGGGCCCCTGGACTCCCCAAGACAAGCGTTCATAGTTCAGGGAAGAACCCAGAGAGGGCACGCAGTATTGCAAACTCACACAGCGCCCTAGGGGCAGCCGCAAAGGAAACCCGAGGAGTTGGCCTGAGTCAGAGAGTCAAGTGAAGAGCAGGGGAAAGTGTAAAGCTGCCTGGAAGGGAAAGAGAAGGAGATTATTGTTCAGTTGTAAATAACTTTCAGACACTGAGTATCTGGGTTCATCCTCCTCAGGGAATTTCTGACCTCTTGCAAGTTTACTTTCCCAAGATGGCAACAAGTATAACACGAAAATTCTATAAAACTTATACACGGGGCGGAGAGATAGCATGGAGGTAAGGCACTTGCCTTGCATGCAGAAGGTCGGTGGGTCGAATCCCGGCATCCCATATGGTCCCCTGAG
>PVKC010018785.1:0-19426 GCA_004027635.1 Crocidura indochinensis
CCCTGAGCCTGCCAGGAGTGATTCCTGAGTGCAGAGCCAGGAATAACTCCTGAGCACCGCTGGTATGGACCCTACCCCTCTACTCCCACCCCCCCAGATAATTACAGATTTCAGAAATTCCATGAAAATCGAGAGGATAGAAATTAAGTTTCTTTTCATGGAAGGGGTAGGTATTATTTTAAGGCCCTCTCATCCAGAACAGATCTTATATACTAATAGTGTGTGCATCAGGGAAGGGTCAAGTCCATTAAAATTCTCCCAAGTGGAACAAGTGACCTGAATTACTTGTTTGCTTAAGTCAAACAGGAAAGCTGTTCTTCCTTTGAACTTAAATAATTCCAGGAAATGTGATAAAGAAGTTGAGCTGGAAAGAAAGCATTGAGTGAAGACTTGGTTTTCAGTTACATAAGTTCTGGTAATACTTCTTACAGTTGATTTGCCTAAAGTTCAATGTTAAAGCTATTCATGTTCTGTCAGCACTCCTCTTTTTAATCTCTGAACAGTCTTCTGTTTTCTGAGTGGGAGATTTTGAGCTTTTCAGCATAGTACATTGAGTAGGAGTTGTGTGTTTATCTTAAATAAACGAAGTAACATGCTTTTGCATTTTATTTACCACTATTCAAATCTGCATTGTTTCAGAAGTGAAACACTAATAAATGCTGTACCCACTTACTTTTTCTTTTCTTTCTTAATTTCTTTCCAGGAAATGACCCACTCATGGCCTCCTCCTTTGACAGCAATACACACGCCTAGTACAGCTGAACCCTCTAAATTCCCTTTTCCTACAAAGGTAATTTCTTACAAGAGCAGCTGGCTTCGTTGCACAACCAGTGGAGAGTCTGGAGTGTTGCACTGGGTCTGATGACTCAAGTAAATACTTGTTGAAATCTGGGGGTTAAAGTTTTAGTTCATTTAGAGTCTATCGTACTTTGTGATATATTATATATCATATATGTTCTATATATTGTTGGCTTGGGGCTACACCCAGCAGCGTTCAGAAGTTACTCTTGGCAGGCTCAGGGGGGCCATAAGGGATGCTGGGGATTGAACCCAGGTTGGCCACTTGTAAGGCAAATGCCCTACCCATTGTGCCATCACTCTAGCCCCCTACTTCATGCTGTTTGCAAATATTTTGTCTTTCAAATTATGTCAACAAGATTTTTTTTTTAATCGAGAAGTTTCATTTAAAACTGGGTGTCGGGGAAAGAAGGTAACACATTTGAGAGAGAAGGCAGCCCTAGAGGAATGAGAGAACCCCATAAATAAAAGGAAAACTGGATTAGACCCTTGGAATAAGGACACAGTTATTCCCAAGTGCAGTGCATGAATATTTGGTATTTATTGGCCTTTGTAACTTGTAAAGCATTCAGAGCTTTCCATGTTGGTCCTCTCATCTATTTGAGGAAATTGGTAAAGGGAACCACAAAATGAGGTAGTTCAGAGAATTTGGTTGGGCAAAAGAGACAGTGGGTAGGACAGTTCCCTTGCACCTGTTGGCCAGGATTAGGTGAGCCCAACTTTCTTCTCATAGCCCTAATCTTTTTTTTCCTCTTTAAAAATTTTTATTATAGGGACCAGAGTAATAGTACAGTGATAGGGTGTTTGCCTTGCACACGGCTGACCCAGGTTCGATCCTCGGCATTCCATATGGTCCCCCGAGCCTGCCAGGAGCAATTTCTGAGTGCAGAGCCAGGAGTAATCCCTGAGCACCACTGGGTGTTACTCCCCTCCAAAAAATTTTATTATAGTTTTCCAATACTGTCAATGATAATGGTTTCAAGCACATAGGGTTCAAGTACCTCATCGGAGTATCTGCTCCCCTCCACCCTTGTCTCAGGATCGTGTATTTCTTTTGCCCCACTTCCCTTATCCTTCTATGACAAACTCAATACTGTGTACATTCTTGGGTTTTGTTGACTTTGAACATTTGTTGTTCCCTTACTACGTTTCTTGTGTTTTTATTTGTTTGTTTTGGAGGGCCACATTTGGCGGCACTGAGGGGTTACTGCTGACTTTGTGCTCAGAAATCGCACTTCTGGCAGGCTCGGGGGAATATATAGGATGCCAGGACTTGAACTCAGGTCTGTCCTGGGTCGGCCTCATGCAAGGCAAATGCTCTGCCGCTGTGCTATCTTTCCGGCCCCATACTATGTTTCTTTATATCCTACACTGAGAGATCCTGGAATTTGTTTTCTGACAATACCAACAGTGCTCAGGACTTACTCCTGGCTCTGTGCTGCCAGTGCTTGGAAGACCACATGGAGTGTCAAGCATGTCTTTGTGGAAAGCAAACTCTTCTACTACTGTACTATACCTCTGGAATTAGTGCTGGCTTTATAGGAAGTGAATCGACACCTGATTTGTATGTTTTTGTTTCATTTAAAACACTGCCAGCTTCTGCTTTTTTGCCCTTTTGGAATAACCTTCAGATGTAGGAAGAGCTCCTTCAGCTCTGTTATGGCCTGCTTAGTATACAAGTACATTAATAGTTTCTCTATTATTCTAAAGGAGGTTATATATTGATCCAGTATATTGTCGTGTTAGATATCTTGCCCATTTTCTTTGATGTTATTTTGGGAAAGGTGATTTTTTTTCATTGCTAGTTATAAAACATACTTTATTAAAAAAAAATCTCTGTGCTACCTCAAAGGAGACATAAGGGAAGAACTGAAGCAAGAAAATGTGTTATATAAAAATTAGATCCATCATTACTTATCAAATTAGCAGCTTGAATAGAGTTTTTCTTTCTTTCTAGGATTCTCAGCACATCAAATCTGCAACGCAAAACCAAAGTAAGTAAAGACAGGGAGCCAATAATGGTGCTGTGGGCTGGAGGCCACAGTCTATGCACGTGATTGTTTTAATGTCACTGAGAATCTACTGCATACTCCTGTCACTTGGAGTCTGGAGGTCTTACTTGCTATTGCAAGGATAGGACCTTTGTGGGGGGTGGGGTCTAGCTGGCTTTACAGAATGTCTAGTTCTGTGTTAGATAAAGAAAGAGGGATGTATGTACAGATGAAGTTTTCTGAACAATATGATAGACAACAGTATGTCGTAGTGTGCCCACAAAAGAGCTGTTTTCTGGGATTTAGGGAAAGGTTGGAAATCTGACTTGCATTCCCTGCTTACAGGCTGGCATAGTGGTCCAAAGATGTTCTCCCCTCTGATTTCTATACTGGTCTTTGCTCCCAGTCACAAGGAAATTTTGAATATCATATACAAGTTGCTGCCACCATGAGGATGAAATACTAATTACAAGTATCCAACGCCTCCCCTGTGACACTTGGGGCATCTCTCCTTCCCAGCCTAACAAACCGGCCTTTGTGTGTCTGCTAAGCTTCAGCTTTTGTTTTAGGTTCGGATGATAAACCAGACACCTTCCACAGCTTCTCAGCTGCTCTGTTGCCCCCTTCTCCAGGATTCTTTTTGCACCCTCTTAGTCTTCCAGAGAAACTGTTGTTCCTGTTTAGACCTTTGCTGACGTGATGTCTGCTGTCAACAAATAAGGTCACAACTTTCCATCCTGGATATCAGTGACCCCCCCAACCCCAGAGTCTCATTTCTCTCCTGCTTGCCTCTTGAGTACTATCCTATGCACAGTCAAATCGGAGGGATTTTAGTCCAGAACAAGTGCTTACTCTGGTCACACTTGATGTATCTGGGCATTGTGGGGTGATCTGGAACACTGAGTATCCCACATTCGGGAGAGGGGAGTAAGGAAGAGGTGGACAGTGGCAAAGAGAAGTGAAGACAAATAAATAAATAATCCGGTATTCATGTTGCTCATTTTTTCCACCCCCACAGAACAATATGATACTTCTTCACAAACCCACCTTAATTCTCAGCAGGGGACATCGTAAGTAAAATGTTTCTGCTTGCCCAAGGTTTTTCATGTAACATTGTCATTGCCCATGTAAATTTGTTGCTTAGCCTTTTTTTTTTTTTTTTTTTTAAATCTTGCTTACAGATAATGACTTTCATATAATACTGCTGCATTGTTAAGGAAAGACCTCTATATTCACATTTGGGTTAAACTCTGTTTAACTCAGGGGAAATTGGTTAAAAGGATAGGTATCATAAGAGAGTTTGTTGAGGGGTTTCTGTAAAATAAAGGCATTTGAGCTATTGTTTACATATTTCCATTAATTTTTAATGGCAGAAAATAGAATATTGATTTTCAGAATTTAAGACTAGCATAGTTTCACCTTTCTTTTTAAGTTTTAAGACTTCTTGCCACTTTTGTGGGTGGTGCCTGAGTTTGTACTTGTTATCATGGCTAAGGCTCAAATTCAGGACCTCACACAGGATGACTTGGCTTTTTTTTTTTTTTTTTTTTTTTTTTTTTTTTTTTTTTTTTTTTTTTTTTTTTTTTTTTTTTTTTTTTTTTTTTTTTTTCTTTTGCTGTGTTTTATGTAGCCTTGGCCTTTCTGGCCCAAAGTGGCTCAGTTTTTTAACTAATAAAGCCTGGGTCGGATTGCCTGATCATTCTTGACTAAACTTGAGTAAATTAAAGTAAATATTTTAAAGTTAGCATTCTGAGTTTATTTGTTATTTGAGAAACGCCCAGCAGTGCTCAAGGCTTACTTTTGCTCAGGGATTGCTCCTGCAGGCAGAAGATACAGGTTTCATTTCAGATACTGCATTGTCCCCTTATCTGTGCCAGTAAAAACCTCAAGCACTGAGCTTGGAGTAGACCCTTACTTCCACCCCCTACCTCAAACAGCCAACTTCAACAAGGAAAACTAGAGACCAGAGTGATATATAATGAGAAAGGGCACTTGTGTTGCACACAGCTGACCCATGTCCCATCCCCAGTATTCCTTTATGGTCCCTTGAGCACAGAAAAGTGTGACCCCAAAATAAAAAAATATGCAGAAAAGAACACAAAACATAAATTACCTGCTTTGGAATTATATTTTCCTGAGTCATATTCTGTAATCACCCTTTAAGTAATACATACTATTGTATTTGCTCTTAGAATAAAGGCCAAATAAGATAAAGAAAAATAAATGTATTAAATGCCTGTTATATAATAGTTGAGTGTTAAGTAGATGACTGAATTTATGTTCTACAAAATAAAAATAGCTCTCATCACTCTCTAACATGATTTTCATGCTAATTGTATAAATATTATTCTTTGGGTTTGGCTCCAAGTGACATGAAGATGATACAAAAGTTTTCTCTATTTGTCTATTCAGTGCTTCATTATTGAGCACGTGTATCTCTGACAGTACCTATAAATATG
The DNA here is from genome assembly GCA_004027635.1 of Crocidura indochinensis. Classification (NCBI taxonomy): domain Eukaryota; kingdom Metazoa; phylum Chordata; class Mammalia; order Eulipotyphla; family Soricidae; genus Crocidura; species Crocidura indochinensis. The sequence goes on from PVKC010018785.1 coordinate 5,249, forward strand.
TAGAGAGACTGGACCAGAGAGATAATACAGGGATAAGGTATCTGCCTTGCACATAGCTGAACCCCATTCAATCTTCAGCTCTGTATAGACTCACCTGAGTCTCACCAGGAGCAATCTCTGAGTAGATCGAGGAGTGAGTTCTAAACAGTGCCAAGTGTGGCCCATTCCACCCCTCCATTTTGTCTAATGTAGAGGAACCAGAGAAATGACAGCAGGTAGGGCACTTGCCTTGAATGCAGCCAACCTGAGTTTGATCCCTGGTATTCCTTATAATCCACTAAACCCTTTGGGATTGATTCTCCAATACGAAGTTAGGAGTAAGCTCTGAGCACAGCTGGAATGTCTTTGTGTCTGTTCCTCCTGTCCCCCAATAAAAAGTCTAACTCTGGCTCAAAAGATGTCATTTTTATCTTACTTCTCAAGTTTTGTAAGTAAGATGTGAGTTGTCGTGTAAGAACAGGATAATGCGATACTGACAGGCAGAGGAGCTGGGTTTTGGATTATAGTGAGACCTGGATGGGAGTGGTAGCCCAAGAAGGTTCCTCAGAGGAGATCACATTTTATCTAGAGCCAAAATTATCAGAGAGAAATAGGAAAATGTGTTATCCTTAAAGAGGCTTGTAAGATTACGCTGCAGGCTGGGAAGGTATGTGAGGCTATCAGGGAGGAATCCTTTTTGGAAGTGAAGTATTTGCATGTTTGAAGGCTTGTTTTATTGAGTGTTATTTTTAATCACAACTCTGAATTTGCTCTAACAAGTGACCTAGAGTATTAAACGCTGATTGAGTGATTAAATGAGATAGGCTCTATTCTCTAAGAATCACTTGAGGCCTAAATCATTTTCTCCAAGTTTGGTCATGGCACAACTTGGATATGACTGAAAGGATTGGAGTGCAAGCTTTTCAGAGAGGAGCCATGGATTTGATTCCTGGAAAGGTCCCAAACCATCTGACTTTCACTCCCTCCTTTTCGCTACTTTCCTCCACTCTGTCCTGCCACATGCTTATCCATGGGTTTACTGTGCACCCACTACTTTCTGTGTCCCTGGTCATTTGCTTCTGTGTCATCTCTCTTTTCCATGTCTCTTTGTATGGCCAACAACTACCCACACCATTCCTTCTCTTTTAGGGTGTCTTGTGTCATGCTCCCCACCCCTGTATTATGGGAAAAGAACAATTAAGGAAGAAAATGTTACATTCATCTCAGAGGCAGGGATTTCTGTCTGCTTAGTCATAGCCATGGCTGCAGAGCAGGGCCTGGAGTCCTGCAGGTTCTCAGAAGCAACAGTTCACACCAACAGGGAGTTAGTTCAACACCCTGTCGAACAGCTACAAGTACAGTAGAGGTGCGATGTTCAAAGGACGTGTTGGGTCTCTGCATATTTTTTATTTTACCTATGGAGCTTGAATCATCTTTTCTACTTTTGGCAGTACTTTGCCCCTTGTTAGCCTCAAACTTCTCTATGATAAATTCTTGTCCAGGGTCATTCTCCCTATCTGTTAGCCCATGGTCACCTCCCGGACCATATTCTCATGACCATGAATGTCCCCAATACTATGAGCTATTGTTTGTCTGTGCTTCCTTTATCACCATTTATGGAGCCTTTCCCTTAATCCTTATTCTGCCTTCTGTCCCCATTGCTATTAAAAGCTTTACTGAATTGAAAATTGGGGGCCCATGCAAGACCCTTGGACAAATTAGCTTCACATTTGTAAAATACTGCAGGCTTACATATTTTCACATGGTTGGTTATTTTGTTTGCTCAAATTGTTTTTGTTTGGGGGCCCAGGAGATAGCATGGAGGTAAGGCGTTTGCCTTTCATGCAAAAGGTCATCGGTTCGAATCCCGGTGCCCCATATGGTCCCCCGTGCCTGCCTGGAGCAATTTCTGAGCATGGAGCCAGGAGTAACCCCTGAGCACTGCCGGTGTGACCCAAAAACAAAAACAAAACCAAAAAAATTTGTTTTTGTTTGGAGCCATACTTGATGTTCTGGAGCTTCATTTGGGTCCCTGAGGTACTTCTGCATTGCTTCTGTCTTTTAGTGGTGTTCAGATGTTTGGTGCTGAGGGTCATAACTAATGGTGTTCAGGGGACCATACAGTGCCTGGGATAGAGCCTGCCATCCTGTTGAGCTGTTCCAGAAGTTCCTTTACTCTGTTTTAATCTCACCTAACAGTAGGTTATCGCATGTTAACTTAATTTGGTTTGCTTTGGGATTCAGCATTCAGCTGTCCTCAAGGTCCAGTTCCTGCCCTATGCTTGGAGGTCACTGCTCATGTCACTCTGCTGACCCTGGGATGCTGGGGAGGATTGCTGGTCTCCTAATAAGAACCATATGTTCCCACCTGTCATTTATACATTCAAATATCTGCCAGGAACATGGAAATGACAGGCAGTACTATGCCAATTAGTTTGCCCAAATAGTTTGTTGGTTTGGAATTGCATTCATTGCAGGTTATTGGCAGCTCAGCCTGGGGACAGGTTGGCACTAAGAACAGAAGAACAGGTTGGTCTGTCTTTCTTCTGTGGGTACCATAGGAGTTAATAGGAGTTCGTGCACTAGCCACCTATGTGAGGGAAGTCTTACAGCTTTACCAACGCTGCCTGCATGAGACCTGTGATCTATAGCTGAACCTGTATCTGCCCCTGTTGTAGATTGTGTTCACACTTAAATGGCAGTTCATAGACTTGCTGCCTGAGTCCTTGGCTCCCTTTGAGCATGGCCAGAGTTGCCACATGGGACCCTGGGCTGTGAAATAATTGCTTTGTCTTTGGGGGTGAAAAAAAGGAGTTATTTGGCCAGGTTTTTTAAATTCCATAAGACTTAAAATCTATTTTATTTTCATAAGGGAAAAGGTACTATTCCATCAAGTTGATTTGATTTTGATTGGTGGGAGGGGGTTGGGTCATATCCACTGGTGTTTACGGCCTACTTCTGTCTTGTTTTTCCATTGGGATGTAGAGTTTTATTCATCTACTGTTTCCTTGTAGCCACTGGGTCCTATCTTAGTCAGATGTTGCTTTCATGCTTGTTTTTGAGGACCTTCCCAGTGGTGTTGGGACCCTCAAGTGATGTGTGGGACATAGAACCCAATCTTTGCATGTCAGTGTGTATTATTGCCACCACTGAGCTCTTACTTTGGCCAGATGAGGGGCTTCTGTGGACTGGGTTGCTGTTGTTTCCTGACTCTATATCACAGTGCTTACCAACTTTGGTCCCAGCTGTTCCTGGGGGAATCATGAAATGATTAAGAAGACCAACCTGTGAGAAAAGGGGCCACTGGAAAAAAACAAGGTTAGGGGCGGGCACAGTCAGATAATGGTTGAGAAGTAATGCCCAGGACAGGGGTCTGCTTGGTGCTGCTTTTGTCTTAGTTTTGTTAGGGGCCACAGCCACATCTGGGGCTGGAGGGGTGGGGGGGGGATGCTCTTAGGAGGGGTCCGTGTGGTGCCAGAGTAGACCCCAGGCCTCCTGTGTTGAACCTCCTGAGCTTGTTCTGGCTTCAGAACTTTTGCTTTCAGATATACTTAGCTTACCCCGCAAGTGTTTCTGACTGCCTGTAGGAGCATGGGATGCCACGACACTCAGTAGTTTGGCAGGCAGCTTACAACGGAAGTGTGGTTGGATAACATGATCACTGATGTTTCAGGAGATTAAGGAAAATCACTCTTACACAAAACAAACCACTGACTAAGAAACAAAGAGGTCCATTGATTGTGGTTTTGTTGGTGATAGTTGATATTGTAATAGTTTGCTAGATATTTTTTAATAGTCCTATCTTACAAAGATACTTTTTGCTTTCTGTTTGCATATATCCCATCCAAGCCAGCATTTAACAGCTTATGATGCTTCTACACCTTTATGATTGCTAGTGGCAGAATTTTACATTCCAAGGCTGTGTTTTCTATTCTTGCTAAAATCTGAACTTAACTTTCACTAATTAAATACTGAAAGTGATCTACCTTTGCAGGTAGCTAGAGGTTACTTTTTTATGAAAACTGATCACAGGGTATTTTTAGTCCATTTCTTGGTGAAAGAAGTTCTTTGGCAGAATTACAATGTTCTTGTTGGCAGTTATTATGAAGCAGCCAAGCTTTATTCCTTGTTTTTCATTGGGAAAACAGCAATTTGACCAGATTCCTAAAATAATCATGCCTGCTTGATTTAGTGGCAGACCGTGGGTTTTGCAGTAGGAGCTGCTGGTCAGATTATTGACAAGGTATTTTTAGATAAACTGCAAGATCTTAGCAGCTAATTCATTCTTTGGAGAATCAGTAATGCTCAAGCAGCTTTATTTTGTTTGCAGTTTCACTTAATACATTCTCTCAGATATAGTCTTAATTTGGGAAAAACGGGAGGGAATGGTGATCAGTTCATTGTTTTGATATTTGGGAGACTTTGAAATGGAAAGAGAGACAGAATAGGCCAAGATACTGGTAAAGACTATGAACTGGGAAATGTTGCTATTCATATTTACGGTTATCATGTGCTATAGAATGCTTAGAGTTCAGTATTAATATAATCTTGAGAAAGCTAATTTTGGGGCTGGCGAGGTGGCGCTAGAGGTAAGGTGTCTGCCTTGCAAGCGCTCGTCAAGGAAGGACCTTGTTTCGATCCCTCGACGTCCCATATGGTCCCCCCAAGCCAGGGGCAATTTCTGAGCACTTAGCCAGGAGTAACCCCTGAGCTGCAAACGGGTGTGGTCCGGAAAAGAAAAAAAAGAGAGAGAGAGAGAAAGCTAATTTTAATTTCACTAGAATGTTAATAAAATTAACCCTGTTTTCTTAACAGCATTACTTGCTTTACTACCCTTTCTTTTTCATTTTTAATTTTTTTTTCTTTTTGGTGGCGGATCACATCCAGCAGTTCTCAGGGGTTGCTCCTGGCTCTATACTCAGAAATCGCTCCTGACAGGCTTGGGGGACTATATATAAGATGCCGGGATTCAAGCGCCTGTCCTTCTGCATGCAAGGCAAATGCCCTACCTCCATGCTATCTCTCCAGCCCCTTTACTACCCTTTCAACACATTAGTGCCCGAGCAGACAAAGAGAATATTTTTATGTGTGAAAATAGTAATTTAGGAATATTAATGCCCTTTGATTAAACACTCTGAGTGTCTGACAGTTCAAAGCACTTTGCAAAGTCATCTATTCAATATTTTATGTTTAGTAATTTTATTTGTTAGATTAGAGGGAAAAATGAGTGTCCCATACATACATATATATACATATATATATATATTTTTTTTTTCTGTGCATGTGTTCTGTATGCCCTCTCGTGAAATTGATTAGGGATGAGGACTTTTGTCTTGAAGCTGGCAACAAATTCTTGTCTCATGATAGGTAAGCCCCAAAATGTGCCTGTTTTATCATGGGAAGGATCCTGTGCTGAACTAGTTCCTATATGCTGTTTGTAAGACATTTCAAGAAAAATAAAGTATTTGATGAATGAATAAACTTTATGCCCTGCCCTCTTTGGTTCCGTTAAGTATAATTTCTATGTATTTGCTAAAAGAAGTATTCTGAGTGGTTTTAAGTTATGTGACATCTCTATCCTTGCCCTATCTAGCATGCTTGAAGATGACCTTCAGCTTAGTGACAGTGAGGATAGCGACAGCGAACAAGTAAGCATGGTCCACCTTACCACCTCAAAAATTCTTTTAAATCCAACACTTCTGAGCTATATATCCTAACCTGTTTCTTATTCTTTTCCTGACCCTCCTCTCTCACTGTGAACATGACTAGAACTCTGAGAAGCCTCCCTCCTCCTCCGCACCTCCAAGGTACTGTGTCATGCTGCCCCAGCTCCAAACATGGTAGCTTTAAACAAAAGGGGGGGGGGGAGCCTTATTTAATGTTTTTATTTATTTATTTATTTATTTATTTATTTTTGGTTTTTGGGTCACACCCAACAGCGCTCAGGAGTTACTCCTGGCTCTAAGCTCAGAAATCGCTCCTGGCAGGCTTGGGGGACCAGATGGGATGCCGAGATTTGAACCACCATCCTTCTGCATGCAAGGCAAATGCCCTACCTCCATGCTATCTCTCCGGCCCCTTATTTAATACTTTTTATAGATTCTTTCTAGGAGGGAAGAGGAGGATCACAGTAGAAAGAACTATTTTATATTTTAGAAGCTTCAATTGGCCACAGAAGAATTGTTAAATCTGTAAATGAGAAAGGTGCCTTGCAACAACCTAAATCCACCAGTTTAACCAATTCAATGTTTTGAAGAGTTTTAAAAGTCAGCTTAATCACATTCACATTAGTTAGTATCCTGTAACCAGCATTTGAAAAGTTAGACAAAGCCCAGTGTTGTTATAAAAGTGACCCTTTGTTTTCAAAATATAAAGCTAACTTATTATTTCTAGGAATTCATTGCTTTTTATGGATTATGTTTTTAGTTCCATCAATTTTATGATTTGTCACATCTTTTTTAAGTGGTCTGGGGGAGGGGGCACCAGAACAATAGTACAGTGGGTAAGGCATGTGCCTTGCATGTGGCTGACCAAGGTTCAATCCCTGGTACCTCATAGATCCCCCCCAAGAACTGCCAGGAGTAAGCCTTAGGTATTGCTGGGTGTGTCCCAGACCCTTCCTTCCCCTACTGGGAAAATATCTTTGGTACATTATTGTTTGTTTTGTTATGGGACCACATCCGGTGGTGCTCAGGGGTTACTTCTGGCTCTGCATTCAGAAATTGCACCTGGGAACCATATGGGATGCTGGGGATCGAACCCAGGCCTGTCCCCAGTAGGCTGGATGCATGGCAATCACCCCTACCACTGTGTTATTGCTCTGGTCTCCAAGATCTTTGGCACATTTAGTGTGCTGGAAAGTGATACTAACACCATCAGCAGCTAGAAATATCTTAGTGAGTTGAATATTTAGATCTTTCAAGTGGAAACTCTCCAAAACCACCTTTATAATGTCTTTTCATATGGGAATTAATGGTTTGAGAACTCGGGTGCTCTCAAATTGTTTTACTTTTTGAGAATTGATTATCTATTTCCAAACTAGCTTGGTTTTAAAAACAAAACTAATGAACCCCAACCCTTCCTGACATGTTGTCTATAACGCCATGGCTAAAGCAAAGGGAATTCCTATAAATCTTTGCGGTCTTGGGGTATATAGGGTTGCTCATTTTGTTTATAGCCCATTTCATTCTATAATTTCTGGTGGCTTATTGTGACCTATAGAATGTCAAACTTTCTGAACTTAAAAATGGAAAAAAGAAAAGCAGGACCAGGATCCAGTAAAGGTAGAAAGAAGATGGAAAGTGTTTCTTTTTTCTTTTTTTCTTGGGGGGGGTGGGGAGTGTCTCTTATTTTGATCATCAGCATAGGCTCTTCAGTTGTCAGTATGTAAGTCACATAAGTTGACACAGCATTTTATGTGAGATTATATCATTCTATTATGTTCATTCTAAAGTTGCCTTAGTTGCTTTTGTTGTTATCTAAATTTGTTATCTTAAAAAAGTTTTGGGTGAATTTGGAGATTTGTTGCAAGATCATAACGGTTGATTTGGGGGTGGCGCCTAACATCATCTAAGGCAAAGTCTTTAAGATGTGCTTTGAAAGTCTGTGTATGTCCAGCAATGCCATCGATATTCTTGTTTTACCTGACTCAGATTTAGAGATTTAGTGGCTTTTTTTTGGTGTTTGAGCCACACCCGGCATCTGGTGCTCAGGGGTTACTCCTGGCTCTGCTCAGAAATTGCCCCTGGCAGGCTTGGGGGACCATATGGGATGCCAGGACTCAAACTGGTATCTGTCTTGTGTTGACTGCATACAAGGCAATCGCCCTGCCTCTGTGCTATCACTCCAGCCCAATTTAGTGGCCTCTTTGTATGGAGTATGTGGGTTAGGGTAGGGAGGGAAAAAGTGTTTGGGCTATATCTTGTATTGAGATCTTACCCCTTGCTTTATCTCTTTGGTGATCCAGGGATCAAAATAGAAGCTGCTTTTAATGCAGGCACCTTAAGCCCTGTGACCTACTAAAATGTATAGTAGTTAATCTCTACTTGAGCTGATTAGTGGGTGGGGGGATGTTCCTTGGCCTCTAATGAAATACTGACCCATTTTAGAATTTTAATCTAAAGTATAACTAAATTGAGGTCCTTTTCCAGAGAAACACCATTAATAGTACTATCTGGCTTCCATTGTTCTATATACACAACAGGAAGTTGTTAGGGTACATGAGGAAGTGATGGGGCCTACTGCTACCTTGTGCCCAGGGGTTGCTCTCAGTCACACTTGGGACCATGTGATTCATGAATCCAACCCAAGTCCACATGAGAGAGATTTTAACATTGGTTCCTCTTATAAACCAACTCCTTTCAGTTATTATATAAAAAGGCAACAGACTTGAAGAGAGCAATTAATAAATAATCAAGCTTTGTGATAATATTCATAACACCCCCTCTCCCTCCACATATACACTGCATTTATAGAATTAAGAAGACACAAACAACTCTAAAGTAATAGACATGATTGTCTGCCAAGAACATTTGATTAAAATTGACAGGCCAGGGGCCGGAAAGATAGCATGGAGGTAAAGCGTTTGCCTTTCATACAGAAGGTCAGTGGTTCAAATCCCGGCATCCCATATGGTCCTCCGATCCTACCGGTAGCGATTTCTGAGCATAGAGCCAGGAGTAGCCCCTGAGCGCTGCTGAGTGTGACCCAAAAACCGAAAAAAAAAAAAAAATTGACAAGCCACAGGCCTGATAGAAAGTACAACAGATGTTTGCCTTGCACATGGCCAACTGGGATGAACCTGGGTTCAATCCCTGGTATCCCATATGGTCCCCTGATACTGCCAGGAGTAACTCCAAAGTGCCACTTGGTATGACTCAAAAAAAAAAAAGAAAGAAAGAAAAAGAAAGTACACAACAATTGCACTGGTGAAGGGGGTGTTCTTTTTTATGGCTGAACCTAACTATAAACATGTTTGTAATCATGGTGCTTAAATAAAGATATTATTAAAAATGACTTGATATACAAATATTTGATTAGAACTTTCTTAGTGCACATCCAGATCTTCAAAGGAGGTAAAAAAAAAAAAAGTAAGTACACAACAGTTAGCTTCCATGTTGTATAGCTCCAGAATGTTCTTTTGGAGCAAAGTGCCTCAGGCTTTCCTGTGCAGTAGTATCCAGTTATCTGCTATTTGGGTCCGTGTGTCCCCACTCTGGTCTGGGCAATTTGAGCAGGCAGGAATAATAGGTAATATGCCATGTGTGTGATTTCTAGATAAATCCTCACAGTTCTCTAAAATATATAGCAGTAAAGCTGAATAGCAGGAAAAAGGTGGGGCCGGTGCCTGACCCTCCTTTCTGCTTTGCAGCGCTCCACAGTCACTTCCAGCACCGCCCTCGACCACTGCTGCCACCCGGTCCAGCAGTGCCGAGTCCGAAAGCACCAGTGACTCCGACAGCTCCTCTGACTCTGAAAGCGAGAGCAGTTCAAGTGACAGTGAAGAGAATGAGCCCCCCGAAACACCAGCCCCTGAGGTATGTGCACCATGCCCCTCTTTCCCCAGGATCGTCTTAAGATGTAGATTTCTCCTTTAGGGTCCTAAGAGGAGAGAGGGGGAGTAAGGGAGGGAGGGAGGAAAGAGAGAGCAGTTGAAAGAGAGATTTCATACAGCAGCAGTACCACTGTCATCACATTTCCCAGGCAGGGTGATGACACTGGAACGTTGGTAGGCCAGTGATTCTTTTACACATATTAGATACAAAGCTCTACCCCTATAATCCAAGTGATGGCACAGCGGTAGGGCATTTGCCTTGCACATGGCTGACCCAGGACAGGCTACAGTTAGATCCCTTGAGCGTCACAAGGGATGCTTTTATGTGGCACAAAAACAAAAACCAAAAAAAATGAATGTTAACTTGAAAAAAAAATAATTAAGACTTTTTGCTTGGATTCTGGTGGGTGAAAATGTGAATCACCCTCCTTTATTGGGGCACACATGACAATGCAGGTGTGAAGCCTATGCTCCAGTCCTTTGAGCAGCTCAGACCCCTACTTAGAATTTTATTTTTGTTTTTGTTTCTCTGTCTTATTTTGGGGCCATACCCTGTGGTGCTCTGGAGATACTTATTCTGCACGCAGAAATGGTGGGATACAGAAGACCCTAAGGGATCAAAGCTGGGTCTGTTGCGTGAAGGCAAATGCCACACGTGCTATACTACAGCTCTGACCTCAAGAATTTTCTCTTTTTTGTTTTTTATTTGTTTGGGATGGGGCACTCTCTTTGATACTAGCTGCTACTACTGGCTCTGCACTCAGGAATCATTCTTGGGGGCCAGAGCTCTTGCCTTAAACATGGCTGACCCAGAATTGATCCCCAGCATCTAATGGGGTCTTGAGTGTAAAGCCAGGAGTAAGCTCTGAGCATCACCAGGTGTGGCCCAAAAAGAAACAAACAAACAAAAAGAAATTATTCCTGGCTGTCTCAGGGAACCATACGGGATACTGGGGATCGAACTGAGGTGAGCTTACATGCAAGGCATCTGTCTTGCTGTACTGTCACTCCAGCCCCTGCTTATGTTTTTAATTTTCTCACAGAAGTCTGTATGTGCATATTTGTGTTGATGGGCAGATGAATCTAGACTTGGCTTATTTATTTGTTATATACTGAAGTTAAACTTTCCAGAAACATTTCTTTTGTTTATATTTTAAAACTTTAGATTTTCTCGAGGTATCTGACAACTTTTCCATTTTTTTAAAATAAACTCCTCAGTGGCCGGCGTGGTGGCGCTAGAGGTAAGGTGTCTGCCTTGCCAGCACTAGCCTAGGACGGACCTCAGTTCCATCCCCCAGCGTCCCATATGGTCCCCCAAGCCAGGAGCGACTTCTGAGCACATAGCCAGAAGTCACCAAGCGTGGCCCCAAAACCAAAATAAATAAATAAAATAAAATAAACTTCTCCATTATTATGTCTCCTATATTAGTTAAGGATTATAATATGACTCACATACTAAACCCTAGTAGATTTTTTGTTCTAGAGATATATGTTTGACTGTGTTTGTTGGCTTTTGTATGCTCAGTGCTTGGGGCTTACTTCCAGTGGTGTGTGGGGGAACTCTTTAGTCCCAGGAATCAGAACTTGAGTTTAGGAATGCACTACTGCTAAGCCCACATTTATCTTCCTTGCCATTTATTTTAAATTTGGGGATTTTGGGGGGCCTGAGCAGTGGTGCAGCGGTGGGGCATTTGCCTTGCACGTGGCTGACATACCATATGACAGTGTCTCACATGGTCCCCCAAGCCAGGAGCGATTTCTGAGTAACCCCTGAGCGCCACAGGTTGTGCCCAAAAACAAACAAAACAAAACAAACTTGGGTGTTTTTTTTTGTTTTGTTTTGTTTTGGTTTTTTTGACCATGCTCAGCACGGTTTGGGCTTACTCCTGCAAACCCAGGGAGCATATGGAGTGCAGGTCAGCCACGGGCAAGGCAAACACTGGAGCCACTGTTCTGTCACTCTGGCCCATATTTTTACTGCTTTACTAATCCTTCACTAATCTGCCTGATCATTCTGTATTAAATAATAAAAAATGGCCAAAAATCCTTTACATTAGAACTGTATATCTCACATGTATTAAGTTTTCATGTTCTCACAGACTTGAATTATTTGGAATTCTTCAGTTGGGAAAATTGATAACAGTCTTCTTTCATAATTGTGTCTGCCACCGGGTTAAGTTTCTTAGCTTCTTAACTGTATTTTGAATTAGTTCAGTGGCTCCTTGCATTTCCTTCCTAGCACACTGTGTATGTATATGTTTCAGTCTGTTATGCCGATCACGTGTAAGAATTAACTTAGTAAAAATTTGTCACATGTCGGTAATGTACCTCCTGTAAAAAAAATACTATGCTTATTCTAGAGACACTAGTTTTCTGCATAGCATAAACTGTGTGAAATATAGCTACATAGGATATAATAATATATAGGAATAATCTATAGCTTATGCAATACTGTGTAACACCAATATAATATGTCCACAGGATGCTCAGAATAATTACCTTGGGTAAAATGTCATATGCCACACACAATACTGGAATGTGGAATGACAAAGTTCTCTGTCATTGTGTTAACAAGACCACAGGCTAAGTTGGATGGTGGATTACAGCAACAGTCCATTAGCACCAAAGTTTTAAACAGCAAATTTAGTTCTCTTCTGTTTATTTCCCAGCTATTATCCATTTTATGGCTAATCCATGTCATACCATTGCCTTCAAGTCTCTTCAGGGGTCTCAAACTCAATTTACCTGGGGCTGCAGGAGGCAAAGTCGGGGTGATCCTTGAGTGCAAAGTCAGTAGTAAGCCTTGAACATTGGGGTGTGTGACTCAAACAACTAAAACAAAACAAAACAAAAAAAGATTCCTCTTAGGCAAGGCCACAAAATGTTGTATGGAGGGCCACAAGTTTGAGACCCCTGCATCTATGCTAATGAGATATTTCAGACCAGAGTGTAATGTTGGCCCTAATGTGAATTTTTTTTCTTTGTGGATTTTTGGGGTTTTTTTTTTTTTTTTGGTTTTGGTTTTTGGGTCACACCCGGAGGCAATGTGGGTTACTCCTGGCTCTGTGCTCAGAAATCACTCCCAGGAGGCACACAGGACCATATGGGATCCGGGATTCAAACCATCTTCTATCTTGGATTGGCTGCTTGCAAGGCAAACACCCTACTGCTGTGCTATCGTTTCAAGGCCATGATTTTTTTCTTGAATAAAATTCTAATTGAGGGGCCACAGTTATAGCATAGAGAGAGGGTAAGGCATTTGCCTTGCATGCGGCCAACCTGGGTTTGGTTCCAAGCCTTCCAGGAGCAATTTCCGAGCACAGAATCTGGAGTAGCCAACCCCTGAGGGCCACCAGGTGTGGCGCCCCCCCCCCCCCAAAAATTAACTGTTTTTAATTGAGTCACCATGAAATACATTTACTAAGTTGTGCATGATTGAGTTTCAGTCATACAGTGTTCCAACACCTATCCCTTCACCAATGCATATTACCTCCACCAATGTCCCCAGTTTTCTTCCCACCCATCCCACACTGAAAACCTTATTAGAAGTAAAATAACATGTGAATATAAAATTTAAGTAAGAGGAATGAATTCAAGCCAGTAATTTCAATGGAAGTGTGTTAAAAGAAGCAAGATTTTTAAAATGTGAAATTCACAATCATGAGTACTGTAGAATGAAATGTCCTGTAGAATGAAAGAGCACAGAAGATCATTTTCTTGGCAGTGGTCACTTAATCCTTTTATCCTCGTTTTTATTTCAGCCTGAACCTCCCTCAACAAACAAATGGCAGCTGGACAATTGGCTAACCAAAGTCAGCCAACCTGTGGCACCCCCGGAGGCTCTGGGGACCAGTCAAGGCAAAGATGGGGATGAGAGTAACTCTACTTGTTCGGAATCCAAAGAGCCTCCCCCTAAAAGCTCCGGCAGAACTCCCCGTGCTCCTTCTGAAGGCCCTCACGTTGGCAAGAGAAGCTGCCAGAAGGCCTCTGTTCTGCAGGAGCCGCCAAAGAGGCAAACAGTGGGAACCAAACAGCCCAAGAGACCCTGCAAGGCCCCAGCAGTCACCATCTCGAGACCCAGCTTGCAAGTAGAGAGTGAGGTGCCGCCATCCCCCTTTACTCCCAGAGAGCAGTCCAAAGACAAGCCAAAAGTGAAAACGAAAGGCAGACCACGTACTGGAGACAGCAAGGAGCCTGCTCCCAGAGAGAAGAAGAAGCACAGGGGCGGTCCCCCAGCCCCACCAGAGGCATGCTCAGGGCCGGAGCTCACCAAGGACCTTGTGGACACCAGGCACTTGACGCTGGCTGCTCCTGTGCATGGAGCCCGGAGCAAGACAGGTAGCAGCCAGCGTGCCGGGGTAGCCCCAGAAGAGAACCGAAAGGACCCCAAAATGCTCTCCCAGCTCAGGGACCCCTCTCCCCCAGACCAGCTATTGGTGAAGATAACGCTCAGCCTTCTCTCCCGGATACCCCGACCGCCAGGAAAAGGGGGCTGCCAGAAGAATCCAGACCACAAGCAGCCTCCCCCAGGGAAGCGGGTTGACTGTGAGAAGGGGAGCTCAGACAAGGGAGCCAAACGGAACAAGGTGAGAGGCTCCCACTCTCGGGGCAGCCACTGGATTAGCCACTGTCCATCACCCAGGTTG
>PVKC010018786.1:7284-19541 GCA_004027635.1 Crocidura indochinensis
CAAAAATTCCTGGTTTGAAAGACCCATCAAATATTAGGGGAAATGGGAAAATGGAAGTTTCCACTATGAGATTGGGAGTGGCTCGCTGGAAGAAGAGCAGTTAGAAGGGTGCTATTCATCACATGAAATTTGTTATGGCTTCATAGTTCCACTAACTTTAGGCAAAGGAGCAGTGTCAGGGGAAAAAAAAAAACACAAGTGGAACATGGGTCAGTGAACACTGCCTAGGAATGAATTCTGGTTTAAATCTTTCCATATTGAACCATTTATAATAACTCTAGGCAGCCAGAAACTAGTTATGAAGCTACATCTCTGCAGATTCATGGTTCTTGTATGCTTCAAGGGATGAAACGAAAGAGAAAATAAATAGAATCTGGAAAGATGGAAGAGCCAAGGCAGTCTATTAAAGCTGTGAAAGCCCCACAGGAAGAGGCTAAGTAAGATCTTCTATGGTCTCTGGAACTGAACTAATTATTTTACATTTTTGTGGGGGGGGGTAGAGGGGAGTGTTTGGGTCAGACCCAGCAGTGCTCAGGGCTTCTTCCTGGCTTTGTGCTCAGTGATTACACCTGGCATTGTTTGGTAGTCCATAAGATGGGCCCAGGATCAGATTATGGCAGATGCATGTAAGGTAAATGCCTTAATCTTGTACTTGCTCTCCAGCCATCCCAAAAATTTTATGTAGGGCAACCTTTCAATACCACATTTCTAAGAACTCTGAAACAATTTAAAAATTAAAAAATATATATATTGGTTGACATCCTAAGAGATACTCTGGGTCCCAAACTCCTGGAATGTGCATGGCCTAGTGAGGGACCTAATATTGGAGGTTAACAATATAGTGCTGCATGAACTGAGCCTGGCCGGTGACTCTCAAATACGTGGTGGCCTCCAATTTAACACCCAGCAGTGTATGGAGTTCTGTGCTGGATA
This sequence comes from Crocidura indochinensis, assembly GCA_004027635.1. Classification (NCBI taxonomy): domain Eukaryota; kingdom Metazoa; phylum Chordata; class Mammalia; order Eulipotyphla; family Soricidae; genus Crocidura; species Crocidura indochinensis. Next base: position 8,218 of record PVKC010018786.1, read on the forward strand.
CAGGACTTGGGGCCTGGCACATACAAGACATACATCTCTGAGCCTCATACTGTTTCCTTGCCTTGAGAGTACATTTTAGAAGAGAACAATATGATAATGTTAAGCAGTGGAGTGGAAATGACTTAGAACTCAGACCCCACAAACACTTCAAGCTTTCATACTTGTGTGTCACTCGAACAGTTGGCGGTAGGCCTATGGCATTGCTGTCTGCCAGCATTGTGCCCCTGTTTCCACTGTTGGCATCCTGGTAACCTCTGGGTCCCCTGTCTTGACGCTTGGTAAGACTTCTAGGTTGCAGCACTTGCAATTCTTCCTCTTCCAGATTGATGTCATAGATTTCACCTTCAAATTCAACCGACAAGGAACGTGTCTGCCGAGTATGAACAAATCGAGGCTTGTATTCTGGAAATGAGAGAACATACATTAACATGGATGTCTGGATATAGTTTGGGAATGAAGAGGCCCACTGGCTCCCTGAGCATATGAGGGAGGGTTCAGCAGTGTGTTGTGGCTGCAGATAAAGATAAGGGCAGGACAAGGCTGTAGTCATTGGAGCTCACAGCATGGAGAGACATAAGCTTGTGGTCTCTCTCTCTCTCTCTGCCTGCTATCAATGTAATGATAGGCTTCTATGGACCTCAGGCCCTTTATCTTTCAAGTTAGAGGGTATATCTAGGTGATATTTAAGATCTCTTTTTATCTACAGCAGGTTGTGAATTAAAGTTCTTTTTGAAAATCCCAATTTTATTAAATATTCTATAAGCAAATAGCTTTCAGGCATAACATAATATTTTATTTTAACAGCTGTACCTAGGAATTACTGGTTCTGTGCTCAAGGTTCATTCCTAGGGTGCTCTGGGAATCATATGCATTACCTAGATGAAACCCAAGTCTGCTGCATACAATGCCATACCTGCTGTAATATTTCTTCATTCCATAAATATAAAATATAAGCAAACATAACTAATAAAACATATAATTTATAAACAAATAGTAAAACAATAAATCATAATGTAATATATAATATATTTTTGTTCTTTTTATTTTTTTGCATTATAGTAAATCTTTATACTTATAAAATTTGATCATATTTTATAATAGGGTCACAAATTTGGTTTTATTAATACTGTATAGATGAGAATATTGACTGTCACAATAATTTTGCACGTTTTTGTAATCAATAGCTGTAAAACCTAGAACTGTAATATATGAGCTTCTAACGATTATAAAGTCTTGTCAGGATGCTAAACTATGTCACAAAAAGAGCAAACTATCTAGATGCCTTTTATTTACATATAATAGAAGTTTTCTCTAAGAAAGATTAAAATTTGCAAATACTTTTCTCAGTCAACTGGTTGAGGGAAAATGATGAGAGAAATTTAAGGGAGGCCAGTGTATTTTTATAATCTTTAGAGAGAACTGAGAAGGCTGACTGTGTACTAGAGAATAACTTTACTTTGAAAATGTGGCTTTTTTTTTTTTTTATCAGATCCTTGTGGGGTCTGAACAGATAGAAATTTTGCTTATTTCCAAAAGATCTAGAGAGGAATTACGGGTTTTTTTGACTTTTTACATTATGCCACTAGATGGCACTAGACTCTAATTCCTCAATGAAAGGTGGGTTTCCCTATTTATACTATCAATCATTAAGTGCTTTTATACAGGAAATGTTTAGGCAGTGTTTTTCATATTAGTTTGAATATTTTAACCATGTCAATTAAAAAGTAATTGCAAACTATGTTGTACAACATAAATTGTATTTTAAAAAGTATGTTTGAGGAGGGTAAAGCAATAGTACAGGATGTAAAACGCTGGCCTTGCTCATGGTTGAACCTTGGTTCAATCCCTGACACCACATATATACTGCTAATCCCAAGATCACCAAGAGTGATCCCTGAGCACAGAATTAGAAATAATCCCCGGGGAAAGCGAATTTAGCCCCAAATAGAAAGTACATATGCTTTCTCCTTTAGTTAAATAAAAAAGTACTGAAACCTTGCATTTAATTTTTACATTTGTTTTCTCTCTCTCTTTTTTCCCCCACTAACAATTCACTTATTTTTGTTTGGGATCACATATGGTGATGATTAGAACTTATTTCTACCTCTGAACTTAGGGATCAGTTCTGGTGGGGATTAGGGACCATATGGAATGCTAGGGATGGAACCTGGGTCAACCTCATGCAAGGTAATGGCTTATCTAATGTACCATCATTCAGGTCCCTCTCTCCACAATAAAGTAAAACACAGATCTCATGGTAAAATTACAAACAACATCATGTGCTGTTTGTTATCTTGTCTCATCATCACTTTTATCTGTGTACATTTAATGTCTAATATTTTGATAACTGTGTTCTATTATCCAAGGAAAATATCTTATGCATAGCTGATAATAAAAATACAAATTATGTTAGACTTTTTTTTTGTGTGTGTGTGTGTGTGCGTGGGTCATACCTGGCAGCTCTCAGGGGTAAATCCTGGCTCTGCATTCAGAAAGCGCTCCTGGCAGGCACAGGGAACCATAGGGGATGCTGGGATTCTAACACTGTCCCTCTTGAATCAATCTACTTCTGTGCTATCTCTCTGGCCCTCTATGTTAGATTTTTCATTAAATATTGTTTTCTTTTGGTTTAGCCTTTACCTGATAGTGTTCAGGAATTACTCCTGGCTCTGTGCTCAAGGGTTACTTCGGGCAGTGCTCACTGTCCCATACATATTGGTGCCAGAAATTAAACCAAGCTACATGCAAGGCCTTACCTGTTGTACTATCTCCTTAGCACCAACCTTATCGTTTTAAACAATAATTGTTTGCTTCTGCTCATAAAACCATACCACTGACAGTATCTAAAATGTAGGAGTCAGTACTTGGTCTTTCACAAAGACTTTGGACTACCCCAGATGTGCATCCAAGGAAGGCTTACTTGGTGTCCCTTGGTTTCTTAGAAATTGCCGCTGACTCTTCCTCTGGCCTCTGCTCGTTCGATAACCAGCCTCTCCACAATGACACTCCTTGTCTTTATCATGGAAGCCTCGAGAGAAGAGGTTCCGTGTGCTCTGTCGGGCTGAGATCAAGTCAGTAGAAGCTTTACACTTGTGGATCCGAAGCTTGCCTGATGTGTCCTCGATGCACTGCCACTTCTGCAAAAGTCAACGTGCAGAGGGTCACCATTGGGACCAGCTAGAACTCTGAGTGGGCCTGGCTTCTTTCTAACACAAAGACGAGCATTCCAAAAGAAAATCCTTTTTTATGTGACCCTGGAATAAGTTTTTTCACAGTCCTTTTAATTAGTTGATTAGTTATATTTTTGGTTTTCAGCCCACACCCAGTTCTGCTCAGAAATCACTCCTGGCAGTGCAGTGCAATGACAGGAATCAAATCAAGGTCAGCAAGGTGCAAGGCAAGTGCCCTCCTACCTGTAGTACTATCTCTCCTGACCACTTTCCATGCTTTTATTATTTGTTTTTTTTTTCACTGTAGACAGAGAAGAGTGAAATGATTAGGAATCAGAACTATTGCCATGACACTAGAGTTGAAAATTATATCTATGCAACCTTAGCTTGCAGACTAAACAGAGTCCTGAAGGAAACACTGACCAGCCTCCAGTCACTCAGCCACCCAGCAAAGCTGTCAGAACTATTTTCACCAGCCTGGTTTTGCCTCAGAAAAACAAACATGGCTGCTTTGTTCTCAGTCCCTGAATCCCTCAGGGGAGCACAGGAAAGAGTGGCAAGAGAAAGAGAAATGAATCTCATTTGATCCACCTGGAGGCCAGCTCAGTTTCAGAACTCTGCAGACATTAGCCAAGGTGTCAGGGTTTCTTTTATGCCATTTCTTAGTCATATACAAAGTTGGCAACACAGGGCAGAGCTGCCAACTCTAGGGAGGCAGCTTTTGCCTTCCCAAGGCACTTGCATAGAGCAGCTTTAAGTTTTGAGTATGAGTCTTTAACTTCGGGCTGTCATGGATTCTGCAGGCTCAATTCTGGATCAGTATGATACAGTCTTGGGTCTCAGTGTCCCCCATATTCTGAAGTATCAATGAGGCTGAAATTTTTGAACTTGGTCAGATGTTCCTTTAATGGGCTCCTCCATCTTACTTAAAAACAAGGGGCTGGAAATATGGCTCAGTGGGAGAGCACATGATTTGCATGTGGGAAGCCCTAGATTTTTTTCTGGGTGCCACACACACAAATAATATCCAATAAGCCCCCAATCAAAACAAATCCCTAAACCAAAAGCCAAGCTAAAATAATTTTTGTAACAAACAAAAAAGAAACCAATAACTTAAACCTTCTCCATTTCTTCCACCCCAACTCCAAATATAAAAAAATAGGATAATTATAGGAAAAAATAGGAAAGAGGGATAGATTTTCATCTTCACTTAAATTGACCATTGTTGTTCAAACATATAGCTTAGCAAACTTTGCTATTCCCCCTAAAAATGAGTATTGCATGGAATTTCTTGTAATATTAAAATGGACATATTTCTAAACTATGACTAAGGCAAAGATACTTGTGAACTTGTATTAGTGATAGCTTCAAGCATATGGAAAGCAATGTTTATAAATATTAAAATTCTTTCCAGTACCATCCATAATGACTTCATCACATACCCATTTGTAGTACTTATATCAATGTCATGCTTGGGTACCATATTGGTCTTAAAGTGTCCAAATACAAGGATCTTAGATGACTTGATTAGTAGACACAATGGTTTACAGAATGGTATACAACCACACATGATGGACTAAGATGCTAAGTCACAGTTTATTTTTTCTTTTTGGAGTCATATGCCTTCAATAAGAGCTGTCTTTGAGTTTGAGGGTGTTTTCCTAAAACATCTATGTCTACATACAGGACTAGTTCTAGAATTTCACTTGAGCTACCATACACTTGTTGCAGCTGGAACCACAGAAGGAGTAGAAGAGAAACATTTATGTCTAAGTAACTTAAGGCAAGAGAGAGTCGAATTAGATGTAAGAATTTCTGGGCAAAGGTGTGAAAAGGAAGCTATGTACAGAAAACCACTAAGCAACTCGGCCAGAAAATGACTTGCAGGGGACTGGAGAGCTAATAAGTAGGTAGGTTGCTTGCCGTCCATGCAGATGACTAGGATTTGATCCTTGTGGGATCCAATATGGTCCCCCTAAGCAGTGCCGGGAGTAATTTCTGAGTAATTCCTGAGCATCGCTGGGTATGGTCCACCCAAACAAACAAACAAACAAACAAAAAAATGAAAGTGCTCCATTTGAAGAGATCAACACTAATAGTTTGTGTATGTATATACAGAAGAGGAACTGATTAGTTGACAAGTGATAGAATATAGTTTTTGTACACTCTTAGCTGATAACTGCAAAGGAACCAATTCTTGGCTATGCCAATCAAAGTGGACACAGTGATCTAGCATAAACTTTTAAAAAATGTTTAGTTTAATGCTCATATCTAAAATGACAGGCTGAGCCCCTCTGCTAGCACAATTAGCTGTGCCCTGGAGATTCCAGAGGCCACATTGTCACCTTATTCTGTTATTTCATTCATTCCCAGAACTAGTTTACATGCCAGCCTCACAAAGATCACTTAAGGGGCCAGAGCAACAGTGCAGTGGAAGGGCACTTCCCTTGCATGCGGCTGACCCTGGACGAACCTCAGTTTGACCCTGGTATCCCATATGGTCTCCCAAGTCAGGAGTTATTTTTGAGAGCATAGCCAGGAGTAACCTCTGAGTGTCACCAGGTGTGGCCCAAAAAACAAAACAAAACAAACAAAGATAGCCGAAGATTCCCTGTATCCTTTCCTGCTCACATTCCTAGAATAATTGGTAACACTATTCCTTTCCAGGTAATAAGCTCTAATTATTTAATATACATCTCTCAGAATGAATTAATATGTAGAAAACAGAAATGTCTCACAGAAACTTTAGTCCCGAGAAATACCATACAAACAACAACAAAAACCAATAAAAAGAACTCCCCAGAGTGCTGGAGAGAATCTTATACTGTGGAGTTCTTCACTGTGTCAGCCCAAAAGTGCATTGCTCTCATCTAAACCATCTCATCTTCTGATAAATGATTTTATTACTCCATGGCTCAAACCCAGTGAGGTCCAGGTTCGGGCTTCCCACCTTTCAGTGGAGGTGGGCGGTTTTCACATTAAGGCTTTGACTTGAGAAGGTGCCATAAAATACTCAAAAATGTTCTCAAAACTCGGGGCCAGAGAGGTGGCTCAGCGGTAGGGTGTCTGCCCTGCACATCGCTGACCTAGGACAGATCACGGTTCGATCCCCTGATCCCTCAAACCAGGAGTGATTTCTGAGCGCATAGCCAGGAGTAACCCCTGAGCGTCACCTAGTGTGGCCACAAAACAAAACAAACAAAAAGTTCTCAAAACTGATGAGCATCTGCATTAGAAAATAAATATATGCCAATAGAATTCTTGCTCAGGCAAGAATTAAGCAAATTATAAACTTACTGAGGTCCAAAAAGCTTGGAAATGAGTGAGACCTGAGTGTCTATATCTATCTTAAATCCATATGTCTTGGCTAGTTTAGTCAACTGGGCAATCTCTATTTCAGACATTCAAAATTGGAGAGTTAACAATTTACTACCCATAGTGGCAGCAGAAGTGATCAATGGCATCATAACGGACAATCAAGCAGAAACTTAAAGAAATCCTCAATTTTTTTGTCAAAGCAAAAAATATGACCACCTCCACTGCTAAAAATAATTTTAGTATTCCAATTTACAATACCTTCAGTACAAATACTAACTTTTAAGTCACATAATAATAGTGAAACATAATAGTTTTTGGTTTTTGAACCACACCCTGTTGCACTTAGGGGTTTTTCTGGCTCTTTGCTCAGAAATTACTCTTGGCAGGCTCAGGGGACCATATGAAATGCTGGGGATAGAAGTCAGGTCTGCTCCATGCTGCAAGGCAAATGTCCTACCAGCTGTGTTATCCCTCTGGCCCTGAAAACATAATTTATAGCCTCAATATATTTAAAAAATGTCCTGGTATCTGTTTCTTCTTTATTTTTGCCTAGAAGAGCTGAAGGAATAGTAGATTTCTGGAGAGCACATGAGTGCAGGTTAGTAGTTTTAGTGACTTAGTTTATTTTTGATTCCAAATTCCTTGTTTATTTCCAGAGTTAGAGATGATGGGAATGTACTTTTTATGAAGAATTAAATGTAACCACTCCTGAGATCTGGCTCTCTCTTTGTCATTGATTTAAAAAATTAAATGCATGTGCTGAGAGACAGTTCAGTGAGCATGGTGCTTGCCTTGTGACAGATTAGGTTTGATCCTTGGCATCCTATATGGTCTCAAAAGCCTAGTAGAGAGTAAATCCCAAGTGTAAAACCAGGGATAATCCCTGAATACAGTCCGATGTGACCCCCAAAACCAAATTAAAATAAAAAACAAAGAAACAAATCAAATATACATACACATATTTGCATATATATGAACATAATATTATTTAGATACAATATATACACTTATACACATTAATATATAAACAAGAATTATGACAAAAATGCCAATTATCTTCTATATTAACGACCCTTTGAACAAGTCATCAGACCTTTTAAAATAAGTAGCTAATAGCTTTGAAATATCAGTGTTGAGGATCCAATGAATTTTAATAAAATATAATGACCACAAATTTGCACAAATAGTATTCAGTACTAGTAACAATTTTTATGACTTTGTAATAAAATCTTAAAAATAGGTGCAACTAAAATGGTCACATTATTTAGAAAGTTTATAGAGGGAGAGGTAGAAAGAGAATCTTCAAAAGCACTAGATATGAATTGAAAAAATGCTTCACTAAGACTTACAACTGATATAATTCACTAATTTGGGAGAAAGAACACATTTTAAGAACACATTCTAATCTCTTGGTGAAGTTTTTATTTGGGGGAAAAAAGCTATCAACTATATCTTCATTATTACATGAATTAAAAGTTGGGAATTTCCACTTTTCTTTCAAATGTTCATAATAATGTGGGAGAAGTGGGAGCCAAAGTTGAGAAGAAATTAGTGGTCAGTATAAATTATATAAATTAGTTGAAATCTTTTGGATGTGAATGTGTTACTTCAGGTGATTTATGTTATATTTTTTAGGCTTAACTTGAGTGCTAAAGCAAACCGAAACGTATATTTGTTTCGTTACAGAGCTCTGTTTTACGTTTTTGTAATAAAGTTTAAACATGAGGTGGGGGAGGGAGGGAGAAAGGAACCAGACTGGAGAGAGAGATTTATGGGCCAAGTGCTTGCAAAGCATGCTTTGCATGTAGGGGGTCTGGGTTCTGTCCCTGACATTCCATGTTCCCTCTCCTCTCACTGTTGGGAGAGGAGCACTGTGGAGTGTGATCCAAAAGCAGAAATAATATAGATTTAGATGAAGTTGGAGACAGGTTGATTAATAAATACAGCACAAATGAGAATAATAGGAGTTTCTGAGTGGGTTGCAAACAACGTTCAACAGTATTAGACACCTATGCTCTATCTATTAAACATTGAGTTTCCCATTATACTCAAAATTAGATGTAATTCTGCTGTACTTAAAGTACACCTTAACTTAAAAATAGCAAATGATTAACTGCTTAAAAAATGAAACAACTGTGCTAGCTTCAGCAGCAGATATATTAAAATTGGAATGATAGAGAAGATTAGCATGGCCTCTGCGCAAAGATGACATGCAAATTCATGAAGCATTCTATATTAAAAAAAAACTGAATCTGGGGTCGGAGAGATAATACAGTAGGTAGGGTGATTATTTTGCATATGGTCTACATGGGTTTGATCTCTGGCATCCCATATGGGCTGCCAAGCTCACCAGGAATGATTTTTGAGTAGAGAGACAGGATTAATTCCTGGGCAATAATAGGTATGGGCCCCTAAACCAAACCAAACCAAACCAAACCAATCAACCAACCAACCAAACAAACAAACAAACAAAACCAAAACCACAATAACACAAAAACTAAACTGGAGGGGCTGGAGAAATAGTACAGTGAATAGGAAACTTGCTTTGCACATGGTCTACCTGGGTCCAATCCCTATCACTTAAGGTTCCAGCCCTGCCAGGAGTAAACCCTGAACACAGAGTCAGAAGGAAGCCCTAAGAACCACTTGGTATGAACCCCCCCCAAAGAAAACCTAAATAAACAAAAAATAGAGCCCTTCAACTAAAACAAGAGCCAGTGAGATAATATGGGGATTAACTCCACTTGCCTTGCACACGACTGACTTCTAGCACCACTTATGATTCCCCTGCACTAGCCAGATGTGGTCTCTGATAACATAGCCAGGCATATATGCTAAGAACAGCTGGGTGTGACAAGACCTCAACCTCTAATTATATATGTATTAAAAAAAAGGCAAAAAGAAAAAAATTGTGCAGCTAATGGCCAATAAAATTGTCAAAACAATACTGAGATTTTGCATTGCAGAAAACTTAAGCAATCAGATACAAGAATGAATTTAGATAAGGCAATTGCTAATAGCACCTGAAGTCAGTCTTGGAAATGAGCTTTGTTAAAGCAGGGCTCTCACAGAAATACAGATGGAGCCTGTTACATTTTTACCTACTCCTGAAATTTATCATAATATTGGAATATTTCCAAATATGCTTCCATTTTCTCCAACTACTCACTCCTGTAAAATTCTTTTCTGCCTTTTAGGACATCATCATAACTTAGCACACATTCTCTTCTCAAATATTTCTGCATACTTGTTATGGGTGAAGTCCTAGATAAAACTACTCAAGTTTTTAGTTCTTTTATCTGCATTGAATATTAATTATGGGCTGGAACCACACTTCACACTTTTTAATTATGAAGTAATCTCAGCCTTGGCCCTTTTATTATTTATGCCTTAGATTGCTGATTGATGTATGAATATCTCTTGGTACATAATACCTAATTGTGAAGAGGGGTTGACTCTTTTGGTAGAAGAATTCAACCGTGCAGGTTAGTTTCGAGGTATCACACAAAATGAGGAATGTGTCAAATGCCTTGCAAATGGTTCTATTTAATACCATCTTCACTGTTATCATTCTTACCATCCATTAGACTCTATCATACAGGCATGATTCCAAAACATTTTATGTAAGTTTATACTTTTAATCTTTACAGCAATCTAAAGAGTTACCATAACCATATATTAGATTATGAGTTTGTGGTAATGAATGTCATATATATGCTATTAAGGAGTTACATATGACCATTTATACCTAAAAAATGTCTAGACTTTCAAGTTATAAAAACCTGGATTTGAATAGTCAGTTTTCCACATTACTATGTGGTCGACAATATCACCTACATAATCTAAGCTTTTGCAGGATGAAAAACTCTAGAGATAGCATAAGAAACAATTTAACACATGCGGGCACACAAAGGAGTTGCTAATGCTATTATCCATCCCCCAAAACACTATGTTACCTCAAGAATTTGATTTTGGGGCCCGGGAGATAGCATGGAGGTAAGGCGTTTGCCTTTCATGCAAAAGGTCATCGGTTTGAATCCCGGTGCCCCATATGGTCCCCCGTGCCTGCCAGGAGCAATTTCTGAGCATGGAGCCAGGAGTAACTCCTGAGCACTGCCGGGTGTGACCCAAAAACCAAAAACCAAAAAAAAAAATTTTGATTTAGTGTATCTTCCTTTTGGGGTTTCTCTCATCTGAAATTGTAATGTGTCATTCTTTTACTTTATGGGGTACTCAAAGTTCTCTCCTCTCTGGAGAAGACCATCTTTTTCATTCCCATATTACTTGATTTAAAAAAGCCCTTTATTATTTTTTTTGTTCTTGTTTTGGGGTTATACCTAGAAGTGCTCAGTACTTAATTCTGTCTGCACTCAGGGATCACTTCTGGCAGTGCTCATGGGTGCCAGAGATCAAATGCAGATAAGCAACATACAAGACAAACACCCTACATGCTGTATTTATCATTTCAGCATCTTCAAAATTTTTCATTAAAAACAACAACAAAAATTGAAGTTAGGACTGGTGTGATATTATTGTAGATAGGCTACTTGCTTTGCACATGACCAACCTGGGATGGATCCCCAGCATCTCATATGGTTCCTTGAGCTTGCCAGGAGTGATCTTTGAGGAAAAAATCAGGAGGGATCTCTGAGCATCACCAGGTATGACTCAAAAACCAAAATAAATAAATAAGCGTCAAAAAACCCTGAATCTGATGTAAGATCCAGGAATATGATTTAAGTAATAGAGCATTTAGTAGCACATGCCAGGCTAGGTTCAGTCTTTGACACATTTTAAAGAAATTGGGTGCCTGTGAGGTGGTGCTAGAGGTGCAAG
>PVKC010018787.1:0-19457 GCA_004027635.1 Crocidura indochinensis
CCGGCAGTGCTCAGGAGTTACTCCTGGTTCCATGCTCAGAAATTGCTCCTGGCAGGCACGGGGGACCATATGGGGCACCGGGATTCGAACAGATGACCTTTTGCATGAAAGGCAAATGCCTTACCTCCATGCTATCTCCCGGGCCCCCTTTTTTTTAAATTTTTATTGTGATCAAAGTGAATTGCAAATCTTTCACAGTAATATTTGAGGCACATAGTGACAATGAGTGAGGGGCATTCCCACCACCAGTGTTGTCCTCCCTCCACCCCTGTACCCAGCATGCATCCCACATCTCCCTCCTTTACCCCACTAATGCTAGTGCAACTGTTCTCCCCTTGTACAGTTTGTTGTAGATTGGGTATCGATTCTGTTGTCATTGACTTTGGATTTGGTATTCATGTCTGATCAGTTTTTATTTCCACCAAATGAACATTCAAATGTTTGGTCTTGGTACTATCCGGGGAAGAGAAAAAAAAGCAAATAAACAAACAAAAAAGGCAAACAAAAAGAAAAACTAGGAGTAGTTCGTCTAGGAATTTTTCAGTTATTAATTTATTTAAATATGTTTTAGCTTTATCCACTCTCTCCTCTCCTAGGATTTTGAGTGCACAAGTGTTATTTATCTGTTGATCATTTATTACCTATTTATCATCAATATATCTCTCCATTATCAGTTACCTCTATTTCTACATCTGTTCCTTTTAATAAATTACCTCTCTTATCTCCAGCACTTGCTATCTTTCCTACGCATCTGTCATCTATTTTTTGTTTCTATTGCTACTTCATCGAACTATATTAAAATCATTTTTTTGTTTTGTTTTTGGGCCACACCCGGTGACGCTCAGGGGTTACTCCTGGCTATTCACTCAGAAGTCACTCCTGGCAGGCACGGGGGACCATATGGGGAACCGGGGGATCGAACCTCAGTCCACCCTAGGTTAGTGCAGGCACCTTATCTCCAACGCCACCGCCCGGTCCCCAAAATCTTTATCGAATTTAATTGTAATAGCCTCACAACTGTCTGAGTCTCTGTTTATTTCTTTTCTTTAATATTTTCAGTTTTATTTATTTATTTATTCAGTTTTTTTAGACCACACCTGGGAGTGCTCAGCGATTAATCCTGGCTCTGTGGTCAGAAATTACTCCTGACAGGCTCAGGGGACCATATGGAATGCCAGATATTGACCTGGGTCAGCTGTGTGCAAGGCAATGTGGTGCTATTGCTCTGGCCCTGCTCATTTATTTTTGCTCTGTTTTATCCCTGATCTTCAGATTGGGCCTTTTCTGTTGTTCTGCCTTTCAATTCAGTGATTCTTTTCCTGTCCCCTCCATTCTGTGGTGGGCCCTATCCATTCTGCATTATTTCCAGTTACTGTGATGTTAGATTTGAAGATTTAATTCAGTTCTTCTTCATCACTTATATTTATTTGCTGAAACTTTCTATTTTTTTTTTCATTTGTTTCAAGTATGTTCCAAATTGTCTACCGAGGCATTTTTATGATGACTGTTTTAAAAATCTTTGGCAGATTGTTCTTAATATTTCCTTCATCTTAGGGCACAAATCTATTCATAGTCTAGGGGTCTGTCATTGTCATTCTAACCCATTTTAGCTGGATTTCAGCACATCTTTCTTAATAACTGATAGAACAACTTGATAGAAAATTAGCAGGAATATGAAAGTTTGAGTTCTTCCTGGTTTTTGCTATGAACAGCAATTTTTATTCAAATTAATTTTGGGAGAAATTTATTAGGAGGCTGCAGAGCTTCTTTTTTTAAAAATTTGTTTTGGTTTCTGGGTTACATCGGCAGTGCTCAGGAGTTACTCCTGGCTCTGCACCCAGGGGTCATTCCTGGCTGTGCTTGGGGGACCATATTGGGTGCCAGGGATTGAATCTGAGTCAACTGCATGCAAGGCAAACACCTACCCACTGAGCTTCTGTTTTGCTGGTTTCTTCTGATAACTTGTTGAAACAGAGCTGCAGTCTTATTACTTCACAGTGAGGATATAGTCCAAGTCTATCTCTTGAACTCTTGTCATGGAGGATGTCTTGTTGTTGCTGGAGGGCTGTTAGAACCAACTCACCACTGATTACTTCTTGATTTCAGTATGAGACTATTCCCTCCTGGACTTGTGGGCCATGTTTTGCATAACAGCAAGTCGCTGGCATTAGGGGTTGCTGGCATTAGGATCCTGAGCAACCTTAGAATGATTGTTATGGAACATTTTATCTTGTTAGACTGCCCCTTTATGTACATTTGGCAAAGAGTAGGGAGAGAGCAGGCTTTAATTTATTTTAATTTTTATTTTGCCACTTGCCTATTGGCATTTCTGTGTAGCCTGGCATATATTGAAACGAATTTGAAACAGAAATAAAATCTAGGGACTTTACCACTGTTTTCCTTAAGTTCTGAGCTTCTTTGTTAATATGGCTTCTACCTCTATGCACATTCAAATTGTACTTTAGATGCATTTTGCATAATGCTGGGGCTTGAGTTTTTACCTAGGAGGGACTAGGGGAAAGTGTATTTACTTCCTTTCCCCAATAGCAGAAATCTGCACTTTGACCTGCCTTCTGTGTTTTAGGTTCCTTTAGTGGAGCCCAGGATCGTCCCTAGAACCTCCAATTTCCTCTGAAGAAATAATCACCATTGCTCTCTGGACTTTGCTCTTCCTGGAAGGAAATACTGAGCTAGTCCCAAACAGTTTCTCAGGTTTCTAGCAGTTCTGTGCTAGGGTTCATTTGCATTCCAAACAAGAGTATTTGGACTTGAAGGAAGTATTTAAGAAATCATAGGAGGAAGATATCTATTTAGTTCTGAATTAACAGTTGTGATCTCTTTCTCCCCCCTTCCCCATTTTCCTTTTTTTATTTGCCTTTTACCTCATTGTTGTCTTTTAATTAAACAATTCCTTCACAGGATACTCTTTCATGGAGAATTATTAAAGATGTGAGCTTTCCTTTATCAAACCATTGGCTGTGTAATTATATACACTTTACATTTGACTCTGGGGAAATTTAAGAATTGTAGGAGAGAAGGTGCTTCATTAAATGGTTGAACAAGATTGTGCATTTAATGGAGACAAAGGTACGGAAGCATTTGTGAGGCCTGGACAGTTCGTGGTTGTTGGTGAGGACAGAGGCTGCCAGTGTTGGGGGCTCTGCAGACAGTTTCTCCTTCTGCTCTGACCGCAGAACGTGCCCTGCATAAGCAGATAGAGGGTGAAGTGGGTGGAGAGGATCAGACACTGGCGGGTTTGGGGACATGTGCTGCAGTTCTGAGAACCGGCCTACTCCCAGGCAGTTGTCTGGGAAGCTGGGGGTGGGGGAAGCTATGTGAGAATGGAGGAAGGGGTGTGAGACAGAGCGGGGAGGGTTCTGACATGCTTTCTGGATCTGCTTGCTTCTTGAGCTGATGCTAGGAGACCATGTGGACAGGAACCCAGGAGAATGGATTGTCCTCAGCTCACCTGCTGTCAGCACACATATTGTTTTGAGAGCAGACCCAGTGGGGAGTAGCAGAGGAAAAATCTTCATGAACTTTCTTTTCTAAGGACTTCAGTCCTTATAGCTTTGGAGTCAAATGGACAGAGAGAACTTGCTCTCTCTCTCTCTCTCTCTCTCTCACTCACTCACTCACTCACTCACTCACTCTCTTTACTTTCTCTCAGATCTTTATGCAGACTTACTTTTTAAAATATATTTTATTTTTGTTTTTTAAGGCCACAACTGGCAGTGCTCAGGGGTTACACCCAGCTCTGAACTCAGAAATCTCTCCTGGCAGGCTCAGGAGACCATATGGGATGCCAGGGATCGAATCAGGGTCAGTCCTGGGTCTTCGACGTGCAAGACAAATGTCCTACCCCTATGCTATTGCTCTGACCCCAAAAAACCTTTTTCTAATTTTCTTTTGCCACACTGACGGTGCTCAGGGGTTACTCCTGGATCTGTGCCTCTGAAATCACTCCTGGCAGGCTTGAGGGACCATATGGCATCCCGGGGATTGTACCAGGGTTCATCCCAGGTTGGCAGCATACAAAGTACCATACTGCTGTACTATCACTCCAACCTCACTTTATGCAGATGTAAAGCCAAGCCACAAATAGTCCCAGTATCATATCACACACAAGGCCACACAAACACACACAGGTGCAAAGAGCCCACCAACACACTCATAAACACACATGTATATATATACGAACACACATACACACTGCCTTCTCTATCTTCTAGAACAGAAGTAACATCCAAGTCAGGAGAGGAGTCTGGACAAAAAGTGAATAGAGCCAATGTAGAATTATGAGAATCTTGCAGTGGTCCCAGTTTCCATGTAATACATGTATTGTTTGACCCTCAACTATTGGTAGACATCTCTTGAGACTAGGCACCTCACTCACAAGTGTATTCAGCACTCCTCTAAATAGCAGCACCATTTCAAATATACAAGGTTCTTGTGATTGTAGTCAGTTCATCAGATGTTGAAACTAAATCAAAAGTCATTTGGAATGTGCTGGGTGCAAAACTACTCTCCTGAGAGCACTTGAACTGGAAAGGGGAAGCCAGGCACCCTAGCCTGCAAACACCTCCCTCTGTCCCACCTCTTTCTGTCTGTCTCTGACTTTGTCTCTCTCTGTCTCTCTTTGTTTCTCTCTCTTGGTTTCTCATGTCCATCTCTCTCTATCTCTCTATGTCTCTCTGTCTCTCTCTGTCTCTGTCTTTTCTCTCTGTCTCTCTCTTTGTCTCTGTCTCTGTCTCTGTCTCTGTCTCTGTCTCTCTCTCTCTCTCTCTCTCTTACAATCTCTGGTGACCCAAAGTGGATTCCACAAGACTCTCAAGGTCCCAGCCCTACTGGGCTGTATTGCATAGTATTATGTTTTCCTCACATAATATGGGGAGACAGTATTTCTGTGTCAAAGCAGTTTCTTGACAGAGCAAATGAGATGGCTGATATGAAAGTCCTCAGCAGCTAATATTAACTTTTTGTCTTTTGGTTTTTGGGTCACACTCAGCAGCACTCAGGGGTTACTCCTGGCTCTATGTTCAGAAATCACTTCTGGCAGGCTCGGGGGACCATAAGGGATGCTGCGATTCAGATCACCATCCTTCTGCATGCAAGGCAAATGCCCTACCTCTATGCCTTCTCTCCGGCCCTAATATTAACTTATTAACTTGTTCATTCTATAAGTACATTTGATTTCTATGTGTCCAGTACTGGATTTGGGTATCAGGCCAAAAATGGCAGTGACAGTTCTTGACTCTTCTAAAACCATATGCCAGTAAGAAGATAGATATCAAACAAGGAGGCTCATAAATAGGAAGATGGAGAAAAGGAGATCTTGGTAGAAAGTGGTGAGCTCCATGGAAGGAGCAGAGGATGTGAGAGAGAATACCTGGGGATCTAAGGAAGCAAAAGACTGTAAAGGGTGCATATGAGTCAGCCCTGGGAACACCAGGATACAGCAGGCCTGGTAGAGTGGACATGTGTGAAGGCCAGGAGGTGCTGAAGGGCAAATTAGAGGAACAGAGAGAAACACAGTGAGAGGTGGAGAGCCAGAAGGCAGAGGCGAAGTGAGGTTGCTAGGCAGTGTCCTCCAGGGCCCTAAGTGTGAGGGGGAAAACCTTGTGTTTTTTTGTAGGCCACAGTATGCAGTGAGCATCAGAAACTCCATTTCTGTAAGCTGTGTCTTTTCCATGTCCACGGTATGTGTGATGAACTGAGAGCATTTTCTGCCTTCTTTGTGGCCAGGCATGAAGGGCACATTCCCTTTGCTTCTTCACTAGTTCCCTGGGAAGACTTGCTTTGTTGTATGTAGAGACACAATGGCCTGGCCCATCTCCATCTACCCTGTGCCCCTGGAGGATTATAGGATGGTGAAGGTCTTAGGGGCTGCAGTGAGGAGGTGTGTGCACTTTCTACAGCACTACTTTCTGGAACATTCCTCATTCCTCTTGCTTCCAGTTTTCTTCCCTGCTGGCCTGCATCTGCTGCAGCCAACCATCTTGTCCTTGGGCATTGCTGCTCTGTCCTTTGAGTCAGTAGTTGTGG
This sequence comes from Crocidura indochinensis, assembly GCA_004027635.1. Taxonomy (NCBI): domain Eukaryota; kingdom Metazoa; phylum Chordata; class Mammalia; order Eulipotyphla; family Soricidae; genus Crocidura; species Crocidura indochinensis. The sequence goes on from PVKC010018787.1 coordinate 6,046, forward strand.
CATTACTAATGCAAGCAGAGATGGATAGACAACAGCCCAAAATGTCAGTGGGACAAACAGAGGCTCATTGACAGCTGGGTTCCAGGTTGCCTCCCTTTCTTTCCCTCTGGTTCCCCACTCAGTTGTGGGGATCATTTCTATCCCTTCTTTCTGCTTACAACTATTCAGCAGTCATGACAAAGCTCATTACAGTGTTTATTCTAGAAGGGTTCCTCTCTGGAGAGACTCCTTCATTCTTGATTTATTTCTCAAATATATGTAGAGAAGTGTGTATAATGCAGAATTAACTGTAGTGACTTTTTAAAAACATTTTCTTTTCTTCCCAGGTCTCATGACCACTTGCAGTGGTGATACTCGGCTAATTCATTCAGTGCAAGATCCAATTATGTATTACTGCTAGGAACCACAGGGGTCATTCCAGCCATGTTCAGAGGCTCCTAGTGTTATACCCAGGGATCTGTGTGGGCAATATGGTGCAAGTGAAAGGACCAGGGTCAGGACTCCTAGCCCATATGCTGTGACTCCAGCTTTTAGCTACTCTTTAAGTGGGAAGTTCACTGACTTTTATTACATTCTCATTTTTGTTTGTTACCTCTCTCCACTTTCAGAAATTCACCCTCCTCTCAAACAAATGCAGCCCTCATTAATTTCCCTTTCCACATCCCACCAGTCCCCTCTTGCGAGTGGAATCATATAGTGTTTGTCCTTTTGTGATCATCTTGTTTCACTTGACCCAATGTCCTTGGTTCCTATATGTTGTAGCAGATAGTGGAATTCCTCATTTTAAGGCTAGATAAATTCCTCTATATGTAGAAACCATATTTTGTTTATCTCTTCATCTGTCAGAGAAACTTCGATTGCTTTTACCTTTAGGCAACCATGAATATGGTTGTACCAATTAATTTTTGAGACCCTGTTTTCAATCCCTTTAGACATAAGCTCAGAAGTAGTTACTGAGTGATAAGGTAATTCTATATAATTTTTTTCAAAAATGCCATAATGTTGCATACTAACTGTACAATTTTATTTTCCCACCAGCAAAGTACAGAGGATGCAATTTATCTGTGTCCTTGACATCACTTATTAGCTACTTATCTGTTTTTGGATAGGAGCCAACATTAATTTTTAATTCTCACCTCTTCCACAAAGTCTCCCTTGACACTCCCTTCTCACCAGACTCTTTTCCATCATGCTTCCTCATCTGCTCAATTGTGGGTATGTATTGTAAGTCTCTCTTGCTAGCCTTTGAGCTTCTACAAGAAAAATGCTGAGCATATTCAGTTGTTGGTCAAGTCATTCAGGATGTTTTTCTCCAGGCTTTGATAGTAGGGACTCCTGGCCCTGATGGAATCGCCTGCTTCCTCTCTCCTAAAGGTGGGTGGCCTGAAAATGGTGAGAGAGCTTTTGGGGGATAGGCATTTAAGTTCAAGAGCATCCCAGGACTGCTTTCATCTTTCAGTTGAAAAAACACAGTAGATGTCTCACCCAGTGGGTTGGAGTTTGGTCTGCATTCAAATGGAGAACCTGGAGAACTGCTTGGAGGTGCAAGATGAGTGGAAGGCATCAGTGATTTTGGCCAAGGTGACCCAATTTCGGAAATTAGTGATGGCAGATTTATCATTCTCTCTGTGAAGAAGATCATGGTATAACTCACATTCATTGTGATTTAGTGACAACCTTTGCATATCTCAGAGTGGGCAGGAGATTTGGATCTGGATGTCTGGTGGCCTTTTACTGGCAGTTGCAAAGCAGTAAAAGTCATGGCTGTTCTTTTCACTGGGGAGGAATGTCAACTTCTGAAACAAGATTTAAAGAACAGGTTTCTTGACAGGACCTATCCTATTATAGCAAGGAAGGGGACTTGATGAGCTGCCAAAAAGCACACACTATGTCTGAGCATGGTCCCCAGCATCCGTGCACAAAGGCTAACTACAGTCTCACAATAGCACCTGACACAGGGGACATGGGAGAAATAGCAGGAGTGAGCTCTGGAGGGTGAGCTCTGGGTTCGCTGTCATATTCAGGGTTCCACTGTTACCCCCAAGTGCCTTTTCAGAGGTGATGTCTCCACAAGCTGAGCTTTTAGAAATGATTGTGCATGAGAATGAACTGTTTGAAGGAGACAGTGTTGCTTAAAGCCCCAAATTCAGGAGGGAGGTGGGCCAGGTGGTATTTCTGTCCTACAAATCATGCTACAGTCTCTCCTGAGGTTCTTCTTTGTAGGTGTGTGGCTTTATGCCAGGTATGGTGACATGATACACAACATAACCGGAGTTCCTGGCCAAGTGGAGTGGAAAGGCAGGCAAGCTCTCCCATTATCTTCTCATGATTATAGACATAGAAGCGGAAGCCCAGACTGGCAAGTGCTGAGCTTCTGCTTCCATAGATTCTACTTGAGGGTTCTGAGACAGCCCAGGGGTGGGAGGAGCTGTGAGCTGGCTGAGGAGGAACCAGGCAAGGAAGATGGATAGGGCACTGTGGGCAGAGGAACAGTGTGTGCAAAGTCAGAGAATGGTTCCTTACACCCTTCAGAGCATCAACAGAGAGTTCTGGGGGGGAAAGTAGAGTGGATAGTTCAGGTTGTGTCAAGGTGGTGTGTGTCCTGGGAAAAATTATATATATTGTGAGTTAGGGCTTTGTTTAATTATTTAATTTATTTTTTGTGGGGCCACACCTGGAAGTGCTCATTATTTGGTCTGCTTTGAGGGTTCTCTCTGGCAGGCCTCAGAGATCGGCAATTATGTGTATTGCCAGGGATTGGATCCAAGTTGGTCATTTGTGCTATATCCCACCCATGGTACTATTTCCCCAGCCCCTTTGTTTAATTTTTTATACCCAGATTTATTTTTATTTTTGTGTTTGGGCCACACCTGGTGGCACTTAGGGGTTATTCCGAGCTCTGTGCCCAGAAATTGCTCCTGGCAGGCTCAGGGGACCATATGGGATGTTGGGAATCGAACTGGGGCCTGTCCCAATTGGTCATGTGCATGGCAAATGCCCTACCACTGTGCTATCACTCTGGCTTCTTTACCCCACTTTTTATAAAAGTATAATTTTTTAGGGGCCGGAGAAATAGCATGGAGGTTAGGCATTTACCTTGTGGGTAGAAGGTTGGTGGTTCGAATCCCTGCATTCCATATGGTTCCCAGAGCCTGCCAGGAGCGATTTCTGAGCATAGAGCCAGGAGTAGCCCCTGAGCGCTGCTGGGTGTGACCCAAAACCAAAAAAATATATATATATATAACTTTTTATACCCAGCAGTTGAGGGCCCAGTTCTACTCCTAATGGTATGTGGTGTCAGGGATCAAATTCAGGGTCTTGTACATGCAAGGCTTTATAAGCTTCTCCTATTCAACATCTCTCTTTTTTTTTTTTGTCCCCAATTTCCAATCCAGACCAGGCAAGGATCTGGGTTGAAGTGTATATAGGGTGCGTTTACTGTACCTCCTTTTTCTATACAGTCTGTGTGAGGAACACAGCCTGTGGTAAGAATTGGGAGGCCTTATTTTTTTTCCTTCTTTTTTTCCCCCCCCTTTTTTTTTAATCAACATCTCTTTTGTACTGAGAAATTTGTGGGCAACCTCAGACACATAAGCATATAATATAGGTAATTCAAGCATTTACAGACAGTAAATCATTATCGTAGTAATGATCACTCCTGGCATTGCTCAGGGACCATTTGTGATACTAAGGAATGAACCAGGCTCAATGCAAGGTAAGCCCCTTACCCACTGTATTATCTTCCCAGCCTGACATCTATTTTACAATAAACATTTTAAAAGTTTTTGAAATGTTTTAATAATATAGTGCCAAGGGCCAGGAAGATAGTACACTGAGTAGGACATCTGCCTTGCACACAGATATCCCAGGTCCATTCCTGATACTCTATAGATACCCTGAAATCCACCATGGTACTCCCTGAACACCACTAGTATGCCCAAAACAAAGAAACAAAACAAAAATCGAAATATGATAGTGTGTACAAAGAGGGGAAGTGATGCCCTTGAATGAGCCTTTGTCTGGTGACAGTGTGGAAAATGAATTGAGACTGGAGTTTGGAGAGAAATGTTGAGGATGGGCCAAAGGAGAAGCCCTGAAAAAGTGTGCTTGCCTAGAATCACCTTACCTCAAGAAATCTAACCCCACTCCACTTTGATTTGGTCAGTGAGATGTGGCTGGAGAAACACAGTACAGAGTGCAATTGGTCTCAGGGTGCTCTCCTGGTTTACAGCTGCCTCTCATTTGTTAGGTTTGTCATGCTAGGTTGTCATGCTCAACCCCTGGATATTCATTGCACATGGTCCCTTCTTATCCACCGCTAAATTTCCTTTGCATTTACTTTTATCCCTCAGTAGTTCACAAGAAAATAAAACAGGGTTCCATGTGCCCCTTCCTGAGTTCTCCTGTTATTAATTCTCTTGTTATTAATATTTACGCTGATGTTTTAGCTGTTGAACCAGCATTGTTATATTTTTATGAACCCAAGTCTACCGTTGACTTAGAATTTACTCTGCATGTTGTATTTTCTGTGGGTTTGTATAAATGTTTGATACTATGTATCCCTCCTTACATGAGAAATCATACAGAATACTGTCATTGTGCTTGCAATACTCTGAGCTCTGCTTATCATCCTTGCTTGGAAGCTACTCCAACCTCAGTACTCAAAGGGATATGCAGTACTGGGTATTAATTCCAGGCCTCCAGTACATAAAAAGCTTGTACTCAGCCTGTTGATCTGTTTCTCTATTCCCCCGATTTTTTAAATCTCCTTTTAAAGAATGTTATATAGTTAGAATCAGAGAGAATATAAATGTCTTTTTAGATTTTACTAGAATTAGATTAGATTAGACTCTTTTCACTTGGTAAGATCCCTCTATATTGGTGAACAGACATTTTCCCAAAAAAAATGTATGGATTGCCAACAGGTATATGAAAAGTACTTATGATTAGGAAATGCAAATACAAACAACATTGAGATAGCATCTTCTGCCAGTGGGAATTTGTATGTAGGAGAATTTGTAATTTGTAGGTAAAAAAGAGTGGCAACACCAGTGTTGATGGGGTGATGGGGACACTGGTGAGAAGTGTAGTGTTTAAATATGTACAAAGAAGCCATAATAGTACTGTAAATCACAACCTCAATCAGTATAAAATATTAAAAATCCTTCTATCATTTTGTAGTTTTTTTTGTTCATTTCTTTATAGCACTGGAAGATAATCCATTGCTGAATGTTCCAGTTTATTACTCTGTGAAGGGCATCTAGTTGGCTTACAAATTTAGGCATTTTTAAATAAAGTTGCCATAGTGATGACTTTGTTTTTGATTAATTAAACAGAGAGGAGTGATGAAAACTGGTCTGTGCACCCACTGCCATACTGGGTAATTTATACTACGGTTTTCTGATCTGATTGACAGTGTGGCAGTCCTCTCCTTGGACACTGAAGACATCCTCTTACATTGACTCAAGAGTGGAATCCTGGAACCAGAGTGATAGTGCAGTAGTAGGGCATTAGCCTTGCACATAGCTGACCTAGGAGACGGACCTCGGTTTGATCCTCTGGTGTTCCATATGGTCCCCCAAGCCAGGAGCAATTTCTGAGTGCATGGCCAGGAGTAACCCCTGACCATCACAGGTGTGACCCCCAAACAAACAAACAAACAAACAAGAGTGGAATCCTGATAACATTCATGTCTCCTTTACAAACACCCCATCCATCAACTTTTCTGCATGCTCCAATCTTCTATCTTTGGGTAATGAAATTCTCTGTCACCCTACATTTACCTCTAGCCTCATTTCTCTCCTTGCACTTTGTCCTTCAGCACCTCCCATTTCTCTCTGTAGCCCCTCTGGTCTGACAGGGACTGTCTTTTATCCCCTGCCCGCCACTTTCCCAATTCTCCCTGCCTTGCCTTTGTGTACTTCTCTGTGCCCAAAAGATACTTTTAGAATGTTGAAGGCCATGCAATGCTTGCACTCAGAGCAGGTGGGAGGAAGGTTTTGAGGAATTGCTAACAGGTTGTGTAGCTCTTCCATGCTCTATCTGCAGGCAGCAAAATTCCCAGTGAATCAAACAGTAGCAACCCAAACCAGTTCCATACTGCTCCTTAGGAGTTCACTCCACTGGAAGTTCTTGTTTCTTTTTGAGGTATGTTGATTTTAGAAGGGCTGTTGAGTAGTGCACAGCAGCCTGACCACACTGCTAGCTATCCTTTACCTGGGCCTGAGAGTTAGATGCTCTGAGTTAGCATGCAGTGCTGCTGTGCACAGAGATGCTGGGGCCACCAGAACCACATCAGGGTGCCCTGAGATGTTGGGGATCAAACTCTGAGCCTTTATGTGCTAGTCATTTAATGTACCACCTTGAACTGTTTTCATGGCCTGGAAGCTCAATGGAAGCTTCCATTTTATGTATGAAGAATCCTATCACTCCCATTAGTGGTTGCCATTCCTTTCCAGTTTTACTTTCCTACCTTTTGTAATTGTTCTGCATTAAGCTTGCTTATGAGAATGGCTCAGAGTCGGCCATCAGGCACCAACATGAAGAGACTCTATTCTGGGAACTCTCATATCAGCACTATAAGCCCTCCACCTGCATGGTCACTGGCCTCTAGTGCCCAGGCCAGCTTGATCCTGGGCCTCACTGGATACCCTCTCACTTGGATCCTGCTAGTCACTTGCTTGTACTCAGAATATTTTCTTCACTTGAATTTTGGGACACTCTTCTTTTGGTTTGACTTTCTGGCTCATTCTTTCATACTCTCTTTTTTGGTTTTGTTCTGTTTTTGGTCCAGAACCAGTGGTGCTCCAGGGACTCCCTTGGCAGTGCTCAGGAAGCCATGTAGTGCTGGGGATTGAACCCTGGCCTCCAGCATGCAATCTCCACACTTTCTTTCGTACTCTTTTGCTCACACTCTTGTTTCTGGAGTTGTCTCCAGGGTTCTTTTATACTCTTTCCTTTATTGTTCTCCTTGTCCTGCCCTCAGCACTCACGATCTCAAAGATAAGTGGAAATATGCAGGAAAGAAATCACACCCATTTCGAAAAGGATGAGTGCTAGTTTTTTCATAGCTTTTAAGTCTAGGGTGGTGGTGACCTTGTTTATGTGCCTGTTGTGTGCCGGGCATTTTGCCTCATTAACTAAACTGGATCTGACAGCAAACCTATGGAGGAGGGCTGTATTTCAGTGTGTACAGAGGAGGAAATGGGTGCAGTCAAGATGAATATCTCAATGAAGATAGAATCATGTAGTCCTGAGATCCAGACCTCAGGTTGCCTCATGGCCAGAGAGTTGAGGGTCCATAAAACTGACTGATTTTTCTCTTTTCCATTTTTTGTTTATACTGATGGTGCTCAGGGTGTAGTCCTAGCTCTGTGCTCAGAGATTGTGTAGAGTGCTGAGGATCAAACCGAAGCCCATTAAATGCAAGGTAAGTACCCTATTCACTGTACTGGTGCTTAGACCTCAGACTCTGATTTCTATCCCCTCATTTCTTTCCACACTTCTGATTTGATGATTGCCTGAATCCCTCGGGCCCAGTGTCCAAGCCTTTAATTTAGCTTGACTGTGGAGTAAGCCCCAGAGAAAAATGGATGATTAAATCATTAATAGTGCAAAGCCCCAGCCACTCACCTCCACCCTTCGGGTGTGCATAGCTTCTACCATGGAGAAAAAGTTTGACTTCAGAGAGGCCTTCTCAGAACTCTGTCCTGAGAGGTAATCAGCTCATTTGCTGATTACCAGATCGGGCTGGTTAATCTACCAATCTTCTTTAGCAGGTTCTAGTGATCTGAGGCAGATTGCTAAGGGGACCCTGTAAGTGATGGGTGAAGAGAACCGTAGTTGATCAGTGTTGGGGCAGTGGTCCCATGAGGGATGCTCTGACCGAAAAGGCTCTGTGCCTGAAAATGTTTCTGAGCCATGTGGTTGCTTCTATAGAATCTGGTCAAGTTAAGGTTTGGGCCTTTCTGGTAGACTCAGAAATACATAGCTGGCACTCGTCAGTGTTTCTAGGGTACTGACAAGGTTGTGCACAGTGCCAATGAGTTAACTCTACCCAGCAATGGTGTGGGGGCTGGGGTAAATGGAGGAGGCTGTGCTTGTCTCTCCTGTCTGGTCTTGTTTCCCAGCCCCTGAGAAATGCCCCCAGCTCTGTGAATAGCAGAAGGGATAGCGTTAAAGGCATAGCAATATGTTCCCACATCGATCCTGTGTCTTATTTCTTGTTCTGGGAGACAGAAGACATGAGCTTAGGCTTTTGAGAACATGCAGGCTTTTGAGGAAGAAGATCTAAGCCTCAGATTTACCTGATGGAGAGAGAAAGGGCAAAGGGGAGGAGAAAAGAGCCAGGAAATGGTTTTTGGAGACTCTGTTGGGGGTACAGGGAGCACCTGCATTCCCTGTATGCCTAGGGCAGTCAGCTGCTGACTGCCCACGAGGGGACTGTCCTGATTTACAGATTTTATGCCTTGGATCTTTTTTTTTTGTCATGAAGCAGCAGCTGTACATTTTAGCAGGAAACTAGGTGGAGGAAAAAGCATAGACAGGAAGGGATCGATTGTGACACCTGTTAAATTTGTTTCAGGATTTTGCTGAGCATATCTATGGAGTTGCTGTTTTTAGAGGCCATTTGATCACTATCCTTTTTCTGGCCGTGGAGTAGCAAATCAAGCCCTGTGCATATCCTGGGAGGCAGCCTGTGGCGGCTCAGGCGGGCCTGCCAGGAGAGATGAGTTCTGGGCCCAGCACTGCCAGCTCACTCTTTAATCCCTGCTTTGGACAGCCCTTGGGCTTTCAAGCTGCCAGGCTGGCTGAGCTGCAAACCCTTTGGACAGCCACAGAGGAATCTTCTAGGAGAGCTTTGGGACTCAAGCTTCTTGCACTTGCCTTGCAGGCCGAGCCAAGTGAGGCATTATCCTTGTCACTTCATGTCCAGACCCGGATCCATGCAGAGAACATGGGTTCTGAAGCCAAGGTTTCTTCCCATTCATGAATCATCTGCCTTCTGTCTATTCTTTCTATTTGTCTTCTCAGCTGATTTATCCTAATATATGTCTCCAGTGACCACAGAGGGTAGAAAGACTCCCTTTATTGCAGGAACCCTGATCCCAGCCTGTCATATCTGTGTTCTAGTGGTGAATGGTATATATGGAGATGAAGTGATCCAAGGGTGTGACTAAGTCTGCAGAGAGGAAATAAAAAGGTGATCTGAGATCCAGATGACACAGAGCAGGAATGGGGGGAGGACAGTGGAGGGCAGCAGTAAGGTGACAGCATTCTTCAGGGTTTATGTAGCCAGGGGGTAAGGCTTGGGAATATTGGCTTAAAAGGCTGCATTGTAAGAGATGGTGGCAGCCAGATAAGCAGGGCTTTTGGTGATGGGTAAAGAGTGCTACTTATTTAGTTGATGATTTGTGGGTAGGAGTCTGGGAACCTAGAGGGCTACTGAGTAGGGAGCACTAAGATCTGAGTCACAATTCAGTTTTGAACATGTAATTGTAGGGTTGGTCATAGGGTAGTGTGGTCATAGGCATGATCATTAAGTCATAGTTCATATGGTCCTAGGCACAGTGTTGTGTGGAACAGTGCTCTGATGAGTCTGAAGTCGTGGGGAAACTTTATGTGTCGGTCTTCGAAAATTACCTCCAACTAGCAACTCAGTTGTGAGAGTTTTGCGTTAAATTGGACCACAGTGTTCAAAAAAGTGGGTAATTTTACCATAGATGTTATTTTGGAGGAGATGAATCTCCCAACCTCATAAGACCCCTTGAAGAGACCTCTTGCCAATCTTCACAGTTGTATGCAACTATTCCTTGAAATTTGTTTCTGTCTCTTCTTCCTGCTCCTCCTCTATCTTTTCCTCCTTCTCTTGCTTCACTTCTTCCTCCTCCTTTTCTATTCTTTTCTCCACACACAGACATATGTTCTTTGTCTCTTTAAGTTTCTTTGCTGGATTTCTTTTTCTCTTTGTTTTCCTCAGAGAGCCTTGAATGTGACTCTAGGTTTGATCAGGCTGTTGTCATCTGCAAAGCTTCAGGTGTGAAGACACAGGAACTGACACCAGGGCATCATAACTGACTCTCAGGATCATCTCTGGGCTCATGTCTGAATGACTTGATGTTTTTCTTTAAATCCATTTATGTCTTAAACAATGTCCTGACTCCAGAAATAATTCCCATGACGCCATAGATTTGATATGTTTGCGCTGGATAATTCATAGAATAAATACAAACCACCCAGTACCACCTCTCCCACAGTGTGCAGTGGCTGAGAACATGTTGACACGAGTAATGGCACTTTTCCTGAAGACTGGGAGCAATGACCAGTAGGCCCTGACTTGAGGTAATTCCCTGACTTCTGAGACTCTAGCCTAGTGACACTTTCTTGGTGCCTATACCTTAAGCTGACCCTTAAGTGGCTGCCATGTTGCAATGATCAGTTATCCGGAGGGCTGGCGGGGGGTATCCTCAGTTATCCCTGAAGGAAAGCTGAACTTCTATCCCATCTGGTCCTTCTCCTCAGTCCTAGATTTGTTCAGCAGTAGAACAAGAGCACACCCCCATTAACAGGCTTCATTTCCATCCCACACAACAGCATTCCTATCGAATAGATTATAGTTCTGCCATTGGAGAAGGACAGTGGTAACCAAAAATGCCCTTTGCAGAAGACAGTGGCTACAGTTTGATTGGCAGTCATTCTCTAGAAACAGGGAAGCTGTCTTCATTCACCTACCCTTGTGGTAATGTAGAGTAAAAGCTGGGTGTTGGCTGTGCTATCTACACGGCTGTTCTCATGGAGGAGAGGGCTGTGCTAGGAGCAGGAGGATTAGCCCATTTATGTGTTAATGGCATCTCTGTTTAGTTACTAATCCTCTTCAGAATTTGTTTCACTGATGTGACTTCTTAAACAATAAGCAAAGGAAAGCAAATTTACTGTTGCCAGTAACTTACCAACTGGAAATAGAAGTGGGCTTGTTGTTCTGCGATTGTTCCTTAGTCTCAAGAGTCACAAAGCTATTGGGGGAAATTCTGTCAGTTAATGTCATGTTTCTGAATGTGAATTTGGCCTGGATAGGTGATGTAACAGACACATTCCTCTCACCTCTATGCTGTGTAGACTGTTCTGAGTAGACTATACCATGGCTGGCTTTTAGGGCATTGCACCAACAAAAGGGGTTAAATGAACTCTAGTATAGCCTGGGCCAGAGAGATAGAATAGTGGGTATTGTATTTGCTTTGCATGTGGCCACCCATATGGTTATCTGGACCTCCCAGGAGTGACCCCTGAATATAGAACTAGGAGTATGCCTGTAGTACAGCTAGATGTGGCCTAAAACCTAAAATCTCTGTAGTATGGACTGAGGTCTGAGTGTGAAAAATAGGTCAAGTTGATGGAATGCACCTTAAAAAGTTGTGTTGATCAGATGGGAGAAACACTGCTTTCTTTAAGGTGTCCTTATTTCTTTACTTCTCTTGAGAATTTGTTTATCATCCAAAAGGATAGATTTTGACTTTTTTTTTTGGTGTATGTTTTTATTTTCTTTCCGTTTCCTTAGAATTTGTACTTTGATAGTTGTTTCAGGATCCAAAGGTGATGGGTTTTTTTTAATAATATGAAAGGAATTAATCTTGTTTGACTTCCATAGCACAATTACCTTTACTAATGTAAAATGTATCTGTATTCTTGAAGCTTAAATATGCTTAATTTGGCTTAATTTGACAGAGAGAGAGGGAAAGAGAAAGATAGGAAGAGAGAGAAAGAGAGAAAGAGAAAGAGAGAGAGACTATTTCTCCAAGTAAGATGAAGAAATTATTGTTACCTTCTGATTTAAAAAAAAGGCTGGTCTGAAAAGTGGGCAATGAGATAATGCCTTGCTCATCAGTCTTCTTGCAGCAACTTCGATTATACAAATTGTAGAAGCTTCTTTAGACTTCAGGCACATTGTTAGTGATAAATATTTTCACTATGGACAAAGATTTGTTTGGAGGGGTATTAGTTGTGGTATAAATTGGTGATAGACACGTGCTAAACAGAAATTTATAATATGATACCTACCTTGCTACTGTCCTACACAAACCTTTCTATCTATCTATTTCACTGATCAAGAATAAAATCCTGCTATTTCAGTTTGAAGTTTTCTGAGTTCTGTCTTTGTGTTCTATTCAGATCGATCTATGCTTTCTTGGAGTTTTACAAACATATTCCATATTTCTATTTTAAGTTCCTTATCTGAGAGGTTAAGCAGAGGGTTGTGATTTTTAAGGTCCATCTTCATTCTCGGTGCCTAGTGTTTGCCTACGGGCTTTCCGCATTGTCGCTCTAGTAGTGTGGTTTTTCCTGCGTGTTGTGATGGGGTTTATTGGTTAGAAAGAGTGCGTGGACTCCAAGAATTGAGCAAAGAGAGAAGCACAGGAAGAAAGCCCCCTCAGTCCAAAATTGTCTCAGCAGAGTGCAGCTGGATGGAGTCTCCCACAGAAAGAGCAAGCAGCTCTCCAATTGGGAAGCCTCAGAGCCAACAGTTCTTACTCACTCATTGGCTCGCTGGCAGTTTCAGAATGCAGTGATTTCTGGGTTCACTTCTCAAGGGTCTGATCTCTTATGGGACTCCAAGAATTGAGCAAAGAGAGAGAGACCTCGATATCTGACCTGATACAATAAGGTATATAGAACAACATGTCGGTAAAACACTCCATGACATTGAGACAAAAGGCATCTTCAAGGAGGAAACTACAATTTCCTTTTCTTCTCTTTTTTTTTTTTGTTTTTGTTTTTGTTTTTCGGTCACACCCGGCAGTGCTCAGGGGTTACTCCTGGCTCCATGCTCAGAAATTGCTCCTGGCAGGCATGGGTGACCATATGGGGCACCGGGATTCAAACCGATGACTTTTGCATGAAAGGTAAAACACCTTACCTCTATGCTATCTCCCGGGCCCCACTTTCCAAACAAGTGGAAGCAGAGATCAACAGATGGGAATACATTAAATTGAGAAGCTTCTGCACCTCAAAAGAAATAGTGCCCAGGATACAAGAGTCACCCACCGAGTAGGAGAAACTATTCACCCAACACCCATCAGATAAGGGGCTAATATCCAAAATATACAGGGCACTGACAGAACTTTACAAGAAAAAAACATCTAATCCCATCAAAAAATGGGGAGAAGAAATGAACAGACACTTTGATAAAAAAGAAATACAAATGGCCAAAAGGCACATGAAGAAATGCTCCTTGTCACTAATCATCAGGGAGATGCAAATCAAAACAACAATGAGATACCACCTCACACCACAGAGATTGGCACACATCACAAAGATTGAGAATAATCAGTGCTGGCGGGGATGCGGAGAGAAAGGAACTCTTATCCACTGCTGGTGGGAATGCTGTCTAGTCCAACCTCTATGGAAAGCAATATGGA
>PVKC010018788.1:0-19440 GCA_004027635.1 Crocidura indochinensis
TCCTCTCCTCTCCTTTCCTCTCCTCTCCTCTCTCTCCTCTCCTCTCCTCTCCTCTCTCTCCTCTCCTTTCCTCTCCTCTCCTCTTTCTCTCCTCTCTCCCTTTTCCCCCTCTCTTTTGCAGTCCCCCTCTATTCGATTAAGTAATCTTGAGTGTAGAGTTGCCCAAATGTGCTCTCCTTCTGTCTGTACCATTCCTGGAGGCCCCTTCTTGCTAGTCCAAACAAACCAGCGCAAAGCCCAGCTCTGTGGATTGCTCCCTTCTTAGTAGTCACACAAAACCAATATACACACACCTTGCACGCACACACACACACACACACAGGCTCTCTATTCAGGAATCTGGGAGTCATCCTCATTATTTGCCCAGACCCCCATATTCTCTGCAGAAGGTCTGTGGTGGAAACGAAGGAAATGCCAAAGTGTGTCCCTAGGAGCCGGAGTGGTAGCACCAGGGTAGGGTGTTTGCCTTGCCTGGCTGATCCAGGATGGACATGGGTGGGTTCAATCCCCAGTATTCCATATGATCCCTCAAACCAGGGGTGATTTCTGAGCACAGAGCCAGGAGTAACCCCTGAGTGCTCCCCCCCAAAAGAGTGCGTCCCTAGACTGTGATCTACACTGTATACAGAGCTCCTTGAAACCACGACTATGCATCCTATTCCCAGGGACATTTCCACTCCAAATCCCAACTTGCTCCAGGTACCCTGATGTCTCTTTGCCACTGCTTATCATAGCATTCACTTTCTCTACCCCTTCTCTACCTTCTTTCTGCCTTCATATGCACAGTGCCTCCTGCTTCCTGTGTCCCTGCTGCACCCACCCTCTGGTCTTCATGAATCTGACCTTCACTGATGCCCAATAAAATAGTAATGCCTCTCATCTCTCATCTCTTGAGAGTAAGAGCTCAAGTTGTGTTTTTATTTTCCAGGGCTACTTGCCAGGAACCTTCTGACACTCCATAAAGATGGGTTCTCACTCGAGGCCAGAAAGATAGTACATGAGTAGGGCACTTGTCTTGCATGTAGCTTACCTTGCTTTGATCTACATTACATATGGTCTTCTGATCACTGCCTAGAATGAGCCCTGAACACAGAGCCAGGCGTCATCTATGCATACTGCCAGCTGCTCCTTCATCCATAAAGAAATTTTAGAAAACATAGAAAGACAAGTCCCATTTTTATATCCAATAGTAGAAAATTGCCCTTTAATAAATAGAACTATAAAATAGTCTTAGCTGTTGAAACAAGGACCAATTACTACAATTACATATTAATGGCTTCTCTTGGTTTCTGTTTTGTTGTGGATGTGTCTGTGTGTACCAGCTTTGGTCTTCAGACCTGATGTGAGAGCATCACTCTCAACTTCAGCTGAAATGCCCTCTCTCCTGGTAACTTTCCAAAGAAAGAGCCCATGCTAAGTTAGCTCTTACCCTGTATCATCCACCTGTCTTTTTGCTTCTGGTTGGTTTCATCACCGAATAGAGATCTTGAGACTAGATGCAGAGCAATTCCTGATCCAGAAGCAAACCCTTACTTAGGGGAAGGCTGGTTACTCTGAACTCTCTGTCTGCCCATGATCCTGGTTGAAGGTACTCCCAGTGGTGCCTACTTATGGTTTTTGAGTGGGGCAGTGTGAGCAAGAGACGGAGACATGTACAGACAAAGAAACAGACACCAGACAGAGACAGCAGCCCTTTCCATCATCTGTCATGAGGGAGCACTTGAATTTCCAGTGAAGCTCTAACAACTTTTCAGCTGTCATTCTGGTAGAAGAATCGAATCTGTAGAAGCAAAATGATGTTGGAGAGTCAGGCAGGTGGAATTGCATCAGTCAAGCTTCACTAGAAAAACACAACCGTGTATACACAGTTGTGAGGTTGTACATACATAATTACATGCAAATGCATAATATGAGGCTCAGTCACTGTGCTTTGGGTGCCAAGAAGATTTCTAATGTACAGCTTGCGAGCCAGGCATGGAGTGAAACCCGTGACATCTGAGAACTGGGATTGCAAGAGCTCTCAATACAAAAGTTAGACTTCCCGGGGGTCGGGCGGTGGCGCTGGAGATAAGGTGCCTGCGCTGACCTAGGACGGACCACGGTTCGATCCCCTGGTTCCCTATATGGTCCCCCGTGCCTGCCAGGAGCGACTTCTGAGCAAATAGCCAGGAGTAACCCCTGAGCGTCACCGGGTGTGGCCCAAAAACCAAAAAAAAAAAAAGTTAGACTTCCCAATTCAAGTGGAGAGAACAGATTCAGTATTTGTTATATTTAGACCGCTGGCCTTGACTTAGACCCACCTGCATTAGTGAGGTCAACCCAGTCTTCCCATGCTAACTAACCTCTTGCACCAAGAACTTGGTATCTAAGTGATAATATAGAGGCTAGGGTGTTTGCCTTGCATGCTACTGATATTTGGGTTCAATCCCCAGTATCCCATGTAGTCATGCAAGCCCCACCTAAGCACAGAGCCAGGAGTAAGCCCTGAACACCTCCAAGTGTAGTCCAAAAACCTCATGTCTGTAGTTGGGCATTTGGGTTGTTTCCAAATTCTAGACATTGTATGAAGTGTTGCAATGAATATAGGGATATTCAAATTGACGTTTTTATGTTTCAGGAATAGATGCCAAGAAGTGGTATTGCCGAGTGGCATGAGAGTCCTGTTCCAATTTTTTTGAGAGATCTCCATATACTGCTTCCCATTGAGGCTGAACCTGACAAAACAAAGAGCTTTTATATACCGTTACAAGCTCCATGTTTATAAAGGAAACATTTTTCATTCAACATATACAATGGTTGCTAACTAGCACAGTTGCTAGCATATGCAATAATTGGTACAATTCAGTGACAGATACAATTTGCTTGAAGTTCCGCACAGACTTTAATTGTTCCTCTGACCCTGTTCCTATTCAGCCCACCTAGTCAGACGTGCTCCATTGTTCTGTTCTTGTAACTTTGCATAGCTCCTAGAATGACTCACGCAGAGCACCTGCCTCTAGTTTTCCTCATTCTGCCTCTGATTTACCTGACTAACAAACTTCAGGAGTTATCGGCTAGACTAGAGCAACTCCACTTGACCCCACAGAGATATCCAGAAACCCAAGATTATTTTTCACACGGGCCCCAGGGCCATTAGAGTGGGGAATGTTGAGGTCTGATCTCCACCTGCCTATCTCCCAGGAAAGGTACAGGGATAAGAGGGGACAGGACCCCATTTCACCCCAGTCAGAGTGGTTGCGGGGGAGGCCCGCTCTCCATGTCCCTTGCGTGGCAGGTGCTACCACTGTTATTTTAGAATCCACTTTCCAAGTTTATAATTAAAGCACTTTTCCTGTCGTTTCCAAGTTAAAAGCAACACTCCCACCCACTCTCTCTCCCAGGACATGCGGGGTCTCCGTGGCAGCACATGGGGAGTGGGAGGTGCAGGCAGTGGAGGAAACACAGTAAGGTGTCAAGCTCAATGTTTCCACCTATGCAGAAGTGTGTCTCCATTAGCAGCCTTTAGAACACCATCTAAGACAAACCTCCACCGTGGGCGGTTTGTATCCGGTATCAGGAAGTCTGTGGCATTGAAATCCTTCCTGCTTCTCTCCAGGAATGCTGGAGCTAGCTAGCAGGCACAATCCAGGGATGATGTGTTTAGTAAATGTTGAGGAAATACCCCCATACCCTCCTACATGCTTGTGATGGTAGAAAAGGTCTCATCTCCTGCAAAGTCTGAGCTCCTGTAGCATGTGGCACTGGACGACTTTCTCAGAGGAGGGAACCTGGAAATCTCAGGAGCAGGGAAGCCCCAGAGGCCATGGAATAACTGCAGTTCTCTAAGCAGTTGTGGAGTCTCACACAGAGCCACCTTCAGCAGGGTGGCCGGTGGGCAGTGCTCCTACAGATAGCCCTGTAGGCCTTCCGCCTGAGAAAGTCACTCACAGAAGGTCCCATGGGGAGACTCACTATGGTACCCTCTTCTCTCATCATGGGACACACTGAATTTCACAAGACGTTGATTTGTGGAAGTAGAAAGTAGATTCTAGCAAATCAGCCTTCAGCAACTCTGGGGATACCAGGATAGGGCATATTCTTGGGCAAAATCACTTCTACTAGAATAGGGCATAATCCTTGAACAAAATTACTTCTGCCCAGAGGCAGTCCATCCCTGGCTTTCAGGAGAATGGCCTGTATGCTGCCAGTGCCACAGATCTGCATCCCTTCAGGTCATCTGGGTTGAAAATGAACTCACATTTTCCTTCCTCAGAGGTTCTTTTGGTTGTTTGTTTTATGGTTTTATTGTTTGTTTGTTTGTTTTAGTTTAAACTACATCCCACTGTGATCAGGACTTATTCCTGTTTCTTTTTCTCAGGGACTACTCCTGGTGGGCTTCAGAAACTATTTGGGGGTTGAGGGTTGGGAATTGAACCCAGGTTGGCTGCATGTAAGGCAAGTGCCTTTCCTGCTTGCTATGATGCTGGCCCTGGTCAAAGTTCTTAATGGTTTCCATCAGCTGGAACTTACTTCTGGTCTGAAGAAAGTCTGCATTTGCCCCAGAGTTTGTGTTTAAGAGAAGAAATAGAAAACAACACCCTGCTTATGCATGCCACTAATAAAGCCCGGGAATATACAAGTCAGAGGAACAAGAAGACATCCTCTAGGACACAGGCTCCCAAACTTCTATTCCCTTATCAGAAAAAAATCATCATTCCTCTCAGCATCCCCTGGACCTACCTTCCTTAAGTAATAGAAATGGCCCAGTTAGACTTGAAGCTATTCTCTCTACATGGTTCATTCCAGAATTTTCCACCCTTTCCCAAGGTGGGGAGCAAGATTGCCCACTTTAGGGAACAGTACTCTAGGCCATAGAGTTTAATGTAGAATAACTCCAAGAATTACTGAAGCCAGAGAGCTGGTATGGTGGGTAAGGTTGCTTGCTTTGCACAAGGCCACCCCAGGTTTGATCGTGGCACTGCACATGGTTCCCCAAGCATCACCAGGAGTGGTCCCTGAGCATCACTGCGTGTGATCTTCAGCCCCCACCAAGTCAAGACTCAGTCTGAGATCCTCACAGGTCACACACTGTGACTTTCCCTTCCTCTGATGCTTGCTTTCTCAGGAGACCTACAGATACGATGCTTGTGTGTTAGTGGGCCAATTTAGTCCCCAGCATTTGGGAATCAGCTTGGGGCTTTAAGGAACTTGGACCACACCAAATTTGCACTGTAGACACAGGAACAGACTTGGACCTTTCCGTGAAAAGGTCCAGAAAAATCTTCACCAGAAAGCCTTGGGTTGTCTGGCACACCGTGACCTGTGTAACGAAAAGAGTGACTATTTAACTGCCATACTCTGCAGTGTAAATGAAGTGTTTTTGCAAGAAAGTCATAAAATCTTATAAGAGCAGTGCATGCTCTGAATATTGTGTGTGGGGGGGGGGGGGAGGGGGTTTGAGGCTTTTAGAAGGTAATGTTGTTTCTTAGGTCACAGAGAAGCAGAGAAGGTCTCATTTGTGGGGTGACTCCCCACTCTGGGGTGGAATGAAGAAGCCTCCCTGCATCCTGGTCTTTGCAGCCTGATGTCTGTGGAGAGGCTGAGCATGTGGTTCTGAAATTCTTATTCTCTCCCACTGCCCAAGTTTGCCCGCTACCTCCCATGGTGAGTCACGGTGATTTCATCTGCCACCCTCGGCCTTGTGAGCGCTACAACCACGGGACGGTGGTAGAGTTCTACTGTGACCCGGGCTACAGCCTCACCAGTGACTACAAGTACATCACCTGCCAGTATGGGGAGTGGTTTCCAGCCTATCAAGTCTACTGCATCAAGTCAGGTGAGCGTATTGGGTCTCATGCCAGGTTCTCTGCCCAGAGGGCTGCAGTTTCTTCCAGAGTATCATCTGCATTAGGAATGGGGGCTCAGGAGCTTATTTCATGGGTATAGTAGTCCTGGGCAGAAGGTCAATAGTAACCTGCCCACCTCCATGAGTGGGTTCTCTCAATCCCTGACAATCATAAAAGGACTCTTTCTGTGTCCCTGTTTTCTCCCAGTCTGTCCCCTCAGCCGGCAGGGATCCAAGCTCAGGTTTATAGCCACAGTGATGCCTTGCTAGGCCACCTTTCTCTTCCACTCCCAGCCACGCAGCAGGCAGAACACGGAATTTTATAGGTCCTCCACTCCTACCATTCTGGAATCTGGCTCTCTGGTTTCAGTGAACTGGAGAGCTGAGGTCTGAAAATATATTAGATGTATAAGGACGTTGCTAGAGATACTATACTATACTCACATACATTTATTGTAGCATGCCATACCATTACTCTCATGTTGTTTTAGTTCTTGTTACTGGTTTATAAATGTAGGATTAACAGTGGTACTTATGTGTTTATGTAAAGAAACCAGTCTGTCTAGAATTGGGGACACTTTGTTGTTTCAGTATACACTGGGGTCCTGGAAGGTTGCATGAATAGATAAGGGAGCTAGGCAGCTGTGGGTGAGGCCTACACTTTTATAAAATGTGGGCATGCTTTGGAGTTAATAACATACCTCCTACTGTAATTAGTGATATTGGTACTGACCAATATTATTAGTATGTGGTACTGACCACATGCCCGAGGTGACTGCACTGCAGAGCCAAGAGCATCAATATATACATACTCATGTACATGTATGTGTACACACATATATGTGCTCAACCTGCTCATCCACATGAATACATACACACATGAACAAACACCCAATTGTATATCATGCACATGTGCTTACATATGTTTCATGCATGTATACATGCATACGCATATACACATGCATGCAAATACACATACTCCATAATCAGTGGACCAGTGGGAGTGGTTGCAGAATACCCAAGGACCCAACTTCTAAACCAGACTAGGGAGGGAGTTGTTACTGGCAGCAGCATAGGGAGATAGTGGCCAGTACAAGTGAGATGGGAAAGAATTCTGGAAGGTCAGCCTGTAGCTGTCATGCTGGACAGCATTGGTGAGGAATGAGGTGTAGGCTACAGGGATGTCCTGATCCCCTTTCACTGCTATTTTCAGCCCAGCCTGCCATCTACCCCGAACTCTCTCAGAGGCCTCCCTTGGCCCACTACAAATCATGATTTCACAGACAGAGAAATAGGCCCAGCATTGTACACCCAAGAAGCAGCTTTTTCTGTAGCACCATGTTCTTCTGTAGTTCTCAGTGCCAATGAGGAATACGGACATGCTTATCCATCTCCAGGTTGGCCAGAGAGCAGGGCTTAGTGTCCGTGGGATCCTGAGGAGGAGGGAACATCCTGGGAGCATTGGATCCTCAACACTTGTCAGATGCATCCAACCGAAGCCTCTCACCTTCTACCCTCTTCTCTCCTGTGGCAGAGCAAACGTGGCCCAGCACCCACGAGACTCTCCTGACCACATGGAAAATCGTGGCATTTACAGCCACCAGCGTGTTGCTGGTGCTGCTGCTCGTCATACTGGCCCGAATGTTCCAGACCAAGTTCAAGGCCCACTTTCCCCCCAGGTTGGTGCCACAGGCTTTGGGAACTCTGCTGCGCTGTGCTGGGCTCAAAGCAGCCACCTGGAATAGCAGAGGGCAAAACTGAGGCTTAAGGTGGGGGCTGGGGAGAGATCTCAGACACTTTCCTAAGAGATCTGTGATATCAGAGATAAGAGAAGCAAACTGGGGGACAACATCTTTTCTCCCCTTTCTGCCCATTTCAAGGAACTTATGTCTGCCTCCTTCCCTGCACTGGCCACCTGGAGGCTGCCACTTTGAGAAGTGTGGAAGGGGACCCAGAGTGTGGCTCTTGCTCTGTACCTCAGGGTATTGTTCCTGGTATCAGATCCTCAAGGGCCCCAGCCTAGGGGCTGACTCTAAAATTACAACTGATAAGGTGCATGGTCAAAGGCATGTGAGCCCACAAAACTTCTGCTCCTCTGTTGGAGAGGAAGTTGCAAGAAGGAGAAAAAGCTTCTGTTATATTTTTTCCTTTTGAGTTCTGGTTTTTGTTTGGGGGCCACATCAGCAGTGCACAGGGATTGTCCATGGCTTTGTGCTCAGGAGTGACTAACGGTAGAACTCAGGGGCCCTGCAATGCCAAGAATCTAGCTTGGGTCAGCTGGATTCAAAGCTGACCTTCTGCCTTACCGTACCATCTTCCTAGCCCCCACATCTGGTTTCTGGGTGAAAGAGTCCAGATGGTTAGGAGGCAGTGAGGAAAGAAATTGCCTGCCCTAGGAAGGCTGTGGAGATGGAGGACCATAATGACAGCCCGCTAGTGAAGGAGCCCGGTCTGCTGCCTACCCCCTAGGGCCCTGGGTTTCTGCACTGAAGTTAGGGGACACTGGCGGCCATTGTGTGTGATGACTGCTTCCCTTCCACAGGGGGCCCCCCAGGAGTTCCAGCAGTGATCCTGACTTCGTGGTGGTGGATGGCGTGCCTGTCATGCTTCCCTCCTACGATGAGGCTGTGAGTGGCGGCTTGAGTGCCTTAGGCCCCGGGTACCTGGCCTCGTTGGGCCAGGGCTGTCCCTTGCCTGTAGATGACCAGAGCCCCCCAGCATACCCTGGATCAGGGGACACGGACCCAGGGCCGGGGGAACCAGAAACCTGTGACTGCATCTCAGCCTCCTCAGAGTTGCTCCAGAGTCTCTATTCACCCCCCACGTGCCCAGGAGGCAGCCACTCTACGCCCAGCCATGCGGACACAGTTGCCAGCACAGTGGGGGAGGTGGCATCTACCAGTCCGGGCATCGACATTGCAGATGGTAAGTTCCTGCCCTGCGCCTGGCCCCCACCTTTCCCCTCAGGCCTCTCTCGAGCATGAAGCTGAATCGATACTTCCCTGACTCGCCACAAATTGCTTCTTGCACTCTCTGCATGGAGAGGCTACAGGCAAGGCCCATTATTGAAGGAGCGAGCTCCGCTCACAAGAGATGAGCCTATTAGCTGGTATTTCAGGCACAAAAGGGCACCTCACCCTGATGGCAAAGAGGAAGACCAGGGGATGGAGTGCTACTTGGGGGTGTTTTTGTTCTTTAGCCCCCAATTAGGCAGCACTTCCTGGAAGGGCTGTTAGGAATAGGTGACCATGCACACATGTGCGTGGACAAATTCATGCACTAGAGGCAGACCTGAAGAAGTTCTCAGTACACAAAGATTATTCTCATCGGGTGCACAGTGATAGACAAATTTAGGTGTCTATTCAAGGAAAGGGCTATGGCAAAGCAGGGAGTACAGATGGGACTAGGCAGAATTATTTCCTCTGGAGGGGCACTGGTATATCTTTACAGTGAAAGTTTTGATTTCCACTCTGATAGGTGTAATGATGCCAGAGCAGAAGGCAGAAATGGAAGTCAGCTTACCCCTGGAGCTCCTTTTTTGTGGGGAGAGTGTGTGAGAGTTATACCTGTTTTCAGGACTTATTCTTGGCTCTCAGCTCACTGGCAGTATCCAGGGGACTATGTGGGGTTCCAGAGATTCTGGGTTGGCAGCATGTAAGGGAGGTGCCCTACCTGCTATACCATCTCTCTGGTCCCCTGTGGTTCCTTTTCTGCAGTACCCCTTTTTATTTTTCTGCCTCTGTTTTACTTCTGAATTGACTTAATGAGATTATTTGGTCATTGGATTAAAAATTAACTTTTTTTTTAAACCAGATTATCCAGAAAATAGATGTTGGCTAGAGGAGTTGGTTTATTACCTGGTAGGGAGCACTTCATTTTTTTTTTCTATCTCTCTGACTTCAGGAATAAAAAAAAAGTGCTTAATAGGGTCATCATTCTAGAGGTGGCCAGTATATTGGTGTGTGAAGCTAATACTGTCTCCTTCCCTTTTAGAGATCCCTCTAATGGAAGAAGACCCATAGCCAAGCAGAGTCCTGATGGTTCCAGTTCCTCTTTGGGAATGGGCATGTTGTACCCTGTAGTGAGACTACAGGAGGACAGAGCCTGGGAGTGGGGGCGTTTTTGGACTTCTCCACATGGGGACAGTGACATCATTCCACCTCAGACTCAGCAGTGAAGTTGATGCATTGCCGTGGCTGTGCTTTTAAATGAGACTCGAGGATTTGCCAAGACCCAGGGAGAACAAACAAGAACTCCTAGGTGGTCCCAGAGGATGGTGTTTTCATGTCTCGTGCTCCGGAGCAAAGCACTGTTCCTTGCACCTTCCACTGAGCCCCACATCCCATTGACTTACATTATGAATACTACCTGCCTCCTCTGAAAGCATGCCACATTATGTAAATTCTCTCCTAAAATCTGCTTCAAACTGTCCCCAGACTTCAACTTAGGATAGATCAGCCTCAGTGGGAAGTCTGTGTGGAACTGCTGGGAGGGCAGCAGAGCGCTCCCCTACAGGCTGTCTAAGGGAAGGTTCTGGTGGGGTTTGGGCAGGATCTGTCATTCTGGATTTGGATGGATTCTGCTCACAGCCAAGACCATCCTGGGATGTGGCCATTCCAGTGAGAAAGGAAAGGCTCTGATTTCTGGAAGTTACTTCAGAAAGTAGAGATCATGGGCGTGGGGTTGTCCTTTGATGAAGTGTCATGAGTATTTGTACTCATGGTCGAGAACGTGGAGCCAAGGCATTGGATAAGTCTTGTGACTTTACAGTTGGTCAGAATGTGTTCAAATACATCTCATGGTAAAGAAAGTAACCAAGGTAATATTTTGTTTCACCATTTTTTAAAAATATCCCACTTGAACATTTACCTGACAGTTTATCATGAGCTTCTCTTTAATAATTATTGCTCTACTCCCAAACTCAGCCATGCTTTTCTTTATCCAAAACATGAATTATTACTGTAAACTCATTCCTCCTCCAAATAAAGTATGAGGCTAGATTTTCTTCCCCCTTTAATTTGTCCTGCAGTGTTCACAAGCTGACTTCCTAGCCCAAGGCAGCTCTCCCTTTCTTCAGGTTTGGTCTCCTGCACAGATCTCTGGTACCCATCGGGCATTATTCCTAAGAAAATTGTTGATTGGAACATCCCCTGAGCCCCACCGAGTCTCTTCAAATACACATTGATCTGCTGCACTGGATTCCTTTCCTCCTTTGGGTTTTAAATGAAAATAAAACTCTGATAACATGAAATTGCTGTGCTGATAAGAGCAGTGGGAGTAGAAGCTTGATCACATCTTGGTTTGTTGTTTATTTTTTTCTTTTCTTGACACAGGCTGATTAAAAATCAAAATGAAAATGGCAGTTTGAAGCGTGACTTTAATAGTGGAGATGAGTCTCTCAGGTGATCTGGGAGGGGCAGTGGCAGGAATTGTGGGGGATAACAGGAGCCAGTCTAGAACCCCAGAGACTGGACAAGGTTTCTCAAATGCTTGCCCAACGCTGGACCCTTGGTGGTGGATATTTCCCAAAGCAGCAGCAACATGCTGAGAGTGTGGGAGTGACAGTGGTGAATAATAGTCCTTACTTTAGTAAGGAAGTTTCTGGAAGGAGCTGGTTGCACCACTGTTCTTGTTCAAGCAGGTACCTAACTGGAAGTTAGGGGGATTGGGGTCTACTGTGGGCCATTTTCCCAAAAGCCCTATTGGGCCAGATCCGGCTCTTCTCAGAGACTCTCTGGGAGGACATGTCTGAGAGACTACTGTCAGGTAAGTCGTTCGTGTCCATAGAGAAGTAGGGAAGAGGCCTTCTTCTCCTTTCCAGAGTAGAGAACAGTAGAGTTCAGCCCCCTCCCTGATTAGCCAAGTTCAGAGCTGCCTCCCCAGCAACCCCTGCCTCACATACACTTGGGTACAGGTAGCCCCTCATCTGCATCCATCCAGGTATCCCTGTCAACATTGGTCTAGGTGTAGAGGCTGGTGAGGAAGAAAATCCTGCTAAGTGTGGGCCCAGGCAATGTCTAACCACATCATAGAGACTGGCCACACTGACCCTTTATTAGGTAGATCACTGTCAGTGTGACCTACCCAGTGTTCATGATACTGAGCTTAGGCAGCAGAGGAACAGCCTCAAGGTATGGCAGGTGTGTTGTGATCCTGACCTCCTTTCAGTGTCCTGGGAGGCCCCATATATAATGCACAGGATCCATCCATCTTCCATATGCCTCTCACATTATGTCTGAGAACAACCAGACATTCTGGAGAACTGGCACCGAGTGATACATATATGGGTGAGAACCATCATGACCTGAGAAGACAGGGAGACACATGGGCCCTTGGGAGGAGTTGCCGGGGACCATATTTGTGCTTTGGGGCCTGTCACCCAAGAGTTCACCTACATATGTGTGTATGGGGTGTGGGCATGATGGTGAAGAAAATAATTGAGAAAATATGAGACAGTGAGCTTGAGAAGGTTCATTGAAATTAAAAAAGAGGGGGGGATCCAGGGGTTTGAGCAATGGAACAGCAGGTAGGGTTTTTGCCTTGCACACGCCCACCCAGGTTCAATCCCCCACCATCCCATATGGTCCCATGAGCTTTCCAGGAGTAATTTTTTCATTTGGTTTTTGGTTTTGGGGCCACACCCAGCGATGCTCAAGGGTTACTCCTGACTCTGCAATCAGAAATTGCTCCTGGCTTGGGGGGACCCTATTGACACCAGGGGTTCGAACCATGGTCCATCCTAAGCTAGCATATACAAGGCAGATGCCCTATCATTTGTGCCACAGCTCCGGCCCCTCCAGGAATAATTTTTGAGTGCAAAGCCAGGAGTGCCACCAGGTGTGACCTCCCCCCAAAAGGGAGAATCCAGGCTCCTGTGGTAAGATGTGGATACAGGGACTCAAGATTCCTTTTGTGCCCTTGAGTTTCCCTATCATCAGCCTAGCATGTTATTCCAGCCTTTCGCTTCCCTTCCAAGCATCTTTGTTGTATTGCCAGGTAGCTGCTAGTGTGGGACCTTCAAAGCTTTTTCCACCTAACTCCTCCCATCCCCACAGCTCCCACCCTGTTCTGTTCCTGTAGAAATGGCTTCTCCCTGGCCTCACAGCAGGCTGGGGAATAACGAGAGCCCTGTGCAAAGGGACACAAGACACAATTCACTGATCCAGATACTTCTACTGTGTTCTTCATACCTGGCACATGAGGCACCCCCACACACACACATCCAAAGAGATACCTCAGTTTCCCTGACAGAGGCAGCATTCCATTGTGGGAAACTATAAAATAGACCACAAATCAGTTGCCATCTGACTCTAACCCTGTTCGCCATTGACAAGCTGTACCCACAGGAAGAGTGACCTTGCCTGGGTCTTCACTTTCTCAGGCATCATGAGGGGCATTCACTACCACCCTGGCTGGGCTGTGGTGAAGGTAACAGCAGGCTCAGTCACAGCTTACTGGAAGCACTTATACAAGGCAGTTGTGTACATGTCCCATTGGGAAGGAAAGGGATCTCTGGGTGACTAGCTTAAGCATGTCCCTACCCACCTTTGACTATCCATAGTCCATGTCATCGTCAAACACATATGCACAAATGCCAAATGGACAGAAAAGTGACGCAGCTCTTTGCTGGCTCTCATTGAAGAATCAAATTAACATGGGAACAATTATCCTGTCAGACCAGGAGTTCAAGAAGGACCAACATCAAAATATGCCTCAGAGTGTGAATCAGGAGGGTCTGAGTGTGTGGGACTAAGGACATTCATATTTTCTGATTGGACCTACTAGGGAATATTTGCAGATTCCAGTTCACTGGATTCATGCTTGCAAACCCCACTGTATGGTGCACTAGAGTCCACACAATAGGACAGCTATCGGGCATTTATCAGGACATCTATTTCATCTATGTGAGCCGGAGACAGCTCAAAGCATTGCCAGGTGTGGCACTTGTAGCCCCTGGACACTGCCAGGGTAGCCCACTTAATCTCTTGCACTGCAGGGCCATAGCAACACCACATCCTGGGACCCTTGCATTGAATCACTGGCCAGATTGGTCAGACATCATTGGAAATGGCTTCCAAGCCCCTTAAGCACCATTTGGAAGACCACCCAAAATTGGTAGTTGCTGTAACTACTCTGTACATTAGGGATGAAGAAATGCTTCCTTTCTCTAGAACTTCCTTAAACCTGAAGTAACATGTTGCTGTCTCTCTCCTGCTTCTGGCCTTTAAATGAACAAATCTAAGTAGGAATTTTCTGAATTCTTCTCCTTGGCCATATTCACCTCACAAGAACCACTGTCATTAGTTTGGAAGTAAGTGAAAAAAACACAAGCTTTAGAGCAGGATAACTTTTAGCTCCACCACCCACTAGGCGAATTTCTTTACATTGCTCAACTTGTTCCAACTTCAGTTTCTTCATTCATAAATGGATAAAGATAGCAAATGACAAACGCCTGATACAGTGTTTAGCACATATAGAAGTGTTTAGAATATTAAAATATTCTTGCTGTTTTTTGGGTTTGTTTATGTTTCAAGGTCACACCAACAGTATTCAGAGCTTACTCCTGATTCTGACCTTAGCAATCACTCATATACATGTATAGAGACTATATGTGGTGCTGGGGATTGAAGTTAGTCAGCTGCATGCCAGACATGCACTACCCACTACCCACTATATTTTCTCCCTGGACACTTAATATTTTTAGCAAAAGTTAGAATTCAAAATTTGGGAATTGAAATTATAATGGCATATGTTCCTTCTTCCATATACAGTATATCTGCTCTCCCCCGTTGAAAGGGATTCACAAATCAGTCCTACCCTTCCCTTTAACCTATTATCCATAAGTTCTTTCTGGGTCCTTTTACCCGCAAAGTTACAAGTTATCTGTAAGTGAGTGTTTTCCACCCCCTCCACAGCTCTAGTCCTTCAGATAGATCAGTCCCCAAATACATGACTCCCCCAAATCATAATTGGTATTATAGCCCAAATTGACATCGTTTTCTCAAATGATCTCTGAGACCACCTCCAGTTTTCTGAACTCTGCTTCTGTCCTCCATCTTTGGATTCCTCTTCCATCCCAGTTTCTTCAAGTTTATTTCCCTCCTGGTGTGAGGCCATCTAGATCTCCTGAAAAGGGAAACTTCCATTTCATTCTATCACAGCCTAGTCCATGTTGAAGGTGACTGGGTTCAGTTTTGACATTTTGTGAAGAAAGATATATCTTTGACATTTCTGTTTCCTAGTCGGGAAACTGAGTGTGGGATCTTTATAGGATCCTTTTGAAGAGTCTTGAGTCTAAGTGACCTTTACTTCTTCTGTAAAAACCTCAACATTGGCAGATCAAGTTCAGTTGTAACTAGTTAGTAATTTGGGGAAATTTGGGGAAAGTAGGGGTCAGCACGGTGGCGCTAGAGGTAAGGTGTCAGCCTTGCCAGCGCTAGCCTAGGACAGACCAAAGTTCTATCCCCCGGCATCCCATATGGTCCTCCAAGCCAGGAGCGACTTCTGAGCGCATAGCCAGGAGTATAACCCATGAGCGTTACCGGGTGTGGCCCAAAAACCAAAAAACCAAACAAAAAACTTTGGGGAAAGTTCCATGAAGCAAATACCTGAAGACCCTTCCTGAATAACATCTCAGAACTTTTAATAAAGGAAGAGATGATATTTTTTTTATTTTAAGAAAATAATAAATGACAGGCCCTCTTATTGGTAGTATCCCTGAAAATTCTCACTTGAGACCAGAGGGATGTTGACAAGTTCCTTAGGGCCTACACCTCATGCAGGCCTTTTCTTGTTGGCAGTTGTTCTCATCCAGGGGATCCAGGAGGCCCTGGTGGCACCTGCTGGGACCCCATCCACTCCTCAGCATGCTCTCCTCCAGGCTGCAACCTCATTCCAGCTCTGTGGCCTGGTACTGCTATTTCTCAAAGGCCTCATCAAGGCCTCCACACACAAGCACAGTTGGACCCTGGGATGAAAGACCAGAGTAAGGTGCACCTCAGCTTCTCATTCAGAAGTTCCTGTACTCAGGCTTCATGTCCACCTTGCTCCACTCAGGACTAAGCAGAAGGAAATTGGGGATGAGGGGAGGTGAAGGGCCTTGGGCTGAATCAGTTGCAACTGAACTAAAAACACTTCTGTGAGTCTGGCAGACTAAGGACACCATCCTGGGTGGGATTTCCCCCTTCTCCAGAGCTGCTCTTAGAGAACACTGTTACATCCAGTGTCACCAACTCTAAGTAGCGAAGCTAAAAGAAAACATATAACTAGCCATACTCAAGATAAAACAAATGGGGGTCAGAGCAAAAACGCAGTGATAGGGCATTTGCCTTGTACACAGTTGACTCAGGACAGAAATGGGTTCGATCCTCGGCGTCCCATATGGTCCGCTGAATCAGGAGCGATTTCTGAGTGCATAGCCAGGAGTAACCCCTGAGCATCACGGGGAGAGGCCCTAAAACCAAAAAAAAAAAAAAGAAAGAAAGAAAGAAAGAAAAGAAAAAAAAAAAACAACTGGACATCAACATGTTACAGGAGAGACAGAATTATCTTTCTAGTTTTGCTATAGGAAATGATAAAACAAAATTATTGTTCCATAAAGAGGAAATCAAATAATATACCACCACCCACACATGTAGGATGAAAGCATTAGAGACGCCTGCGAGGCCAGTAGAGAGTCAATAGTAATCGTTTCTAAGGTTGTCGTATTTGTCTTTTAGAAATTTTACATGATAAATAAACATTTGCTTTTGTATTCATGTTGGACATGCATTTTGGCTTTCTTTTTCTTCAAAAGAATTTCAAGGTTCTGGGTTCACCCTGCTAAGTCTGCTGAAATGTAGCAGGGGATTGGAGTGACTCCTTGGATCTCTTACAGATTCTTCTGTCAATCTCCACAGACCCCAGGGATCAGGAGTTTCTGGTTCATAGGTGATACTAAGAATTCAGATTTGTAGAGAAGTTGAGTTTCCCAGCACTTTCATGTCCAATATCTTATTCATTTCTCCTAACATTAGCCATGTAGCTATCCTTCCATGGGACTACATCATAAATTCTTCAAAATAAATCAAAGCACAGGTCTTCGAGTGTCTTTCAGCTGAATATTTTTCTTCTGCATGTGTTTCTGGCCCTACCTACCTAGACCCTATCCCAGTTAAGCTCACTTCCTCCACAGGGGATTTGGAACAGATTCCTTCCCACTCTAAATAATGGCTCCCACCTGTCAGATTGAGCATGTTGGACAGATAAGACTAGGTAACCTTGAGCTGACTTGATCCCTAGTTCTAAAATTTTCCAATTCAATCTATACCAGAGTTTTCAGAGCATGATCCCTCCCCTGATCTCAGAAGACTTTTGGATGTCCATTTGCCAGGACCAGCATCTCAGCCTCCCTCCAGGCCTGCTCTGTGATCAGGCAGTCTTAGATAGCAGAAGTTGTGCCCAGAGCCAGATGGTGCTGCTACTAGTGATTCGGGGGGCAGGATGTCCCACCATGATCAGAGGGGCACATGGGGTGATTACTCCCCACTTTCCCTCCAGGAGCACAGAAGGACCTGTCAGATTCCTCCAGAAGGACCTGGCAAGAGTCCACAAAAGGCAGCTGCCATATAGGATCAGTGTGAGGTGCTGGGTGGTGTGGCTAAACTGAGCTCTGAGCCAGGAACCCAAGTTCCTGGTACAGGAGTCTTCCTGCCACTCTTCCTCGCCTCTTCCCATTCCAGGAATCATTCAGCAAAAACTATGTATACTGAGTACGCCATAGTCACTACATTGTGCCTCCATCTGCCCACACCCAACTAATACTGGACTCCTTTCCTGAGGTCCCTCTACTGAACTCCATCTCCTGAGGATCCTTTTTCTCGAGAAACCTGCTTCACCTGAGTCCTATCTTCTGAAGACCTGCTTTTCCTGAGTCTTACCTCCTGAGAACTTTCTTCTCCAGAGTCTTGTCCTAAGGACTAATGTCTCTGAGAACTATAAAGCAGTATAAGCAACCAGAAGAACTTGTGAATTGACAGTATGAGGATTGCACCTCATTTCTACCTAAAACTGGACCTCTGATGGTTTTCCAGGGACATCTAGATGCCCAGATAGGTGTGGCTCCAGGAGAATGAAAAAACGGTGTCATTCCTGATTATCTCTTCTCAGCCATTTATTTCTCTTGACAATATTTACTTAGTGTCTGCCTTGTGCTAGGTAGGATGAGGTTTCAAGACACAGGAGTTCAACGAGAGACTCTACCCTGAGAAAAGATATCAGATAGCTTCAATCAGACCATAGTGCTGAGAATAGTATTGAGTAGGAACTCCAAACCTAATGCAGTCTATGCAGTCAACAGAGGGCCTTGTGACATGTGGGTCTGGCAGTTAGTGTGAAGCCATAAAAAGGTTTGAGTCATCAATCCTGGAATCTGGGGCTGTAGTGCAGAATGAATGAGGCTGGTGGAATAATAATAGCCATCTTAAAGGTGGCTGTGTAGAGACAATCTAAGTCTGGTTGAAAAGCACTTAATGATCCCAGCACTGACAGACTGCTCAGATCAATGTACAGGCTATTGGTGCAAGGTGGAAGGTGGGACTGTGGGCCTGATTCTGACAGGGTTGGCTTCAGCAGTGCATGATAGGCATCAGTCACAAGGCGTAGAAGACACATGTCTGCAGGTACAAGAGATTGAGATGGCTCTGCTATGTTGGTGTGAAGAACTTGCAATACTTAGCAGTGGAAAAACAAAAGAGACAATGGGTCATGGGCAAGTGCAAGACAAGGTTAGAGATGGCAAGCTGGAGCTATTGACATGAAGCTTTCAGCCATGCAAAGGGCAAGTTGACCTAAGAATGAGGTGAGAAGTGCAGGTAGCCAGGATGTATCCAAGATGTACCCCCAAACTGTGACCAATCAACCAATGCACTACAAAGGTGTGTTCAGAGAATAAGGAAGAAGTAGGAGAATGTGGGTGGGTGGGCAGAGGCCCTCAGGTGAAGATCACAAATCCATCATTGCATCCAATGTGAAGAGGTCACTCCCACAGACTGTCTAAATTAATGGTTTCTATAGGCACTGACCCCCAAAGAGCTGCCCAGGCACCCCAGGTGCTGTTTGGGAATGAGATTTACATTCCATTTCCCATCCACCACTTACTGGGTTTACGGTGTCTCTTTATACTCACCTTTTCATTCTCAGTTGCATACTGTTTAGAGTTGGATCACCTCCTCCAAGGGTCCTTTCCTCTCTTGATTCCCTGTGTCCCATCAGAAAAGTTCTTTGGAAAGGCAAATAAAGCTAAGATCTTCCACAGTTTGCCATCAATTGGGAGAAAGATCATACACAGGACTCATGGGTTTTTTCAGATCTATCAGACTTTCTAGGTGCCCAGCCCCCAGGCCCTGAGTCTCTAAGCTTCTACTGACCAGAAATATCATTAGCCCAGCATGTGCCTTGCACTTCAAAAAGCAATTGGAGGGGCCTGGGAGATTGCATGGAGGTAAGGCGTTTGCCTTTCATGCAAAAGGTCATCAGTTCGAATCCCGGTGCCCCATCTGGTCCCCTGTACCTGCCAGGAGCAATTTCTGAGCATGGAGCCAGGAGTAACCCCTGAGCACTGCCGGGTGTGACCCAAA
>PVKC010018789.1:0-19452 GCA_004027635.1 Crocidura indochinensis
CTGATAGTAAATTTCTTAACAAAAGACATTAGTGTCTCAATTCATATTGACTGAATACATCTATTGACATTTTATAAATAAAATAATAAAAATTAAAAATAATATAAATTTATTTCATAAATAAAATAATATAAATT
Source organism: Crocidura indochinensis (assembly GCA_004027635.1). Lineage (NCBI taxonomy): Eukaryota > Metazoa > Chordata > Mammalia > Eulipotyphla > Soricidae > Crocidura > Crocidura indochinensis. Next base: position 138 of record PVKC010018789.1, read on the forward strand.
CAATGAACAATTACCTCAACATTTGAAATTAATTTAAAATATTTGTAGTTAATTTTTTTCTAAATATATTAATATTTCTATTAAAACAAGAGTCATAAAGACTAAATTATTATTGTCTTAGCAGGTTTTTTTTTGTTTTTGTGTTTGTTTTTTTTTTTTGTTGTTGTTGTTGTTGGTTTTGGGCCACACCTGGCAGCACTCAAAGGCTACTTCTGACTCTATGTTCAGAAATCGCTCCTGGCAGGCTCAGGGGACCATATGGGATGTTGAGATTCGAACCACCGACTTTCTGCATGAAAGGCAAACTCCTTACCTCCATGCTATCTCTCCGGCCCCAGTCTTAGTATTTTTAATATATAGTTTTTTGAAAACAGGTAGGCAGATAAATTTTGTTTGTTTTTGAAACGCATCCGTCAGCCCTGAGGGGTTACTTTACACTTTTGTTCTGCGCTCAGAAGTCACTCCTAGCAGAATCAGGGACATATAGGGATGCTGGTTATTGAACTGAGTTGACTGTATGCAAGGCACACACCCTGCCCTCTGTGCTATCATTCTGACCACTTTCGTTGTGGGAATGCCCCTGATTCAATGTCACTATGTACCTGAAATACTACTGTGAATGATTTGTAATCCACTTTGGTCAAAATAAAAAAAAAAAAAATAAAACCAAAAAAAAATCACAAAAATGGTTGTAATTGATATGTACCAAGAGATTCTGGGTATAATCCTTTAGGCAATTATTAAAAACTATTGGTGAGTTTTTTATTTAACTGATGATGTATGTTAAATTTGTTTGTTTTGGGGTCACACCTGAACAGGTTTAGGGGTTTTTCCAGGCTCTGCACTAAGGAATTATTTCTGGCTCAGAGGACCAGATGGGATGCCAGGGAACTAACCCAGATTGGCTCAAAATTTCAGTCAAAAGTTATTTTCTATTAGAATTTTGGTAAGGACTGGAACATAGGTTAGTTGTAAAGTCCTTGCCTTGCAGTAGTCCCTAGATTTGATTCCTATTTTTGCCCTCCCCTATCCACATAGAATAACAGATATTTGATTTAATCAATGTAGCAATAGTTCAGTTAAATCATGTAAATTTTACATACTTTTACTTTTTAATTGTACTTTCATTAGACAAAATGAAAATGAACACATTTCACAGTTAGACATTTCAGGTTTCATAACTGTCATTATTGTGTATATATTTTAGTATTTCTACATAAATGATGATTTAAATATTAGATTATAGTAATTGTCCTTATATTTTATTATTTGAATATCAGCTAATTAAATATTCTGGGGATGAATATTGAATATAATAAAATTATCTTTCTAGGCTAAACAAATTAGATTATTATAGCTCAGAAGAGAGTTTGAAAAACATTTCTACTGTTGCCTTGTGATTTTCTATTTTGTTGTTTATATTTTTTTAATCAGTGAAAGTACATTCCTCACCAGAGCTTTGTGAAAAATCATGCCTGCAGCAAAAATATGTGTTGTGTACTTTTTAGTACCAAGCAAAATATTCTGACAATAAAATTTGATATTGCTTTCAGTTGTTGAGAGGATTTGATATTCAGACAAAAATGTTAGAAAAGTCATGTTAAATCAGGTAAATCCCAAATCTCACCTAAATCAAATTTATTTTCTTTACATGTTAATAAATATTTATTAAATCACTATTTGTATCAAACAGTCGGTATACATTCTAATTTTATTATAATTGTTTATCTATTTAATACTTATTGTCTTACCTGCTTGTGTTAGTTAAGAATACAATTGAATGTATATCACTTATTTTGATGTAGCTCTGTTTATATACTTTAAACCTGTGGACATTAAAAATAAGTGTCAATATTATTTTTATTTGACCTACTAGTATGCAGAATGAACTTTTTTATTTTTTGGTTTTGGGTCATACCCAGTGACGCTCAGTGGTTACTCCTGGCTATGCAGTCAGAAATCACTCCTGGCTTGGAGGACCATATGGGACCCAGGGATTGGACCTTAGTCCATCCTAGGTCAGTCACATACAAGGCAAACACCCTACTGCTGTGCCAACACTTTGGCCCTTGCAAAAATTTTTGATGTCATGTCAATCCAGGGAAAATTTATTTCCTCAAAAGTTACAAGATAGATTATAAAAATAGAAAAGGTCTATTAAGGCATGTGTTTAGTTGTAATTGGCACATCAGTGGTGATGTTCTACTGATTAAAACCAAACTAAAAACATGTCGAGTTTATTGAACTGGAAATTCCTAAACTTTTCCCTAAGTTTGTTTAATAATTGTATTCAGCATTTTTACATTAATTTCTGTGACTTATACAAGGGATAACTTTCTTTTTTATTGCCCTGTTTGTAGGTTATAATTGTATATTCAAATTTCATCAGCCTTAGCAATTTTTCACTATTATTATTTCAGTTATAATCACCTACTTTAAATATCACTATGGTATCAATACCAACTAGAAATATAGTTTTCCAGACCAGAGCAATGGCACAACCATAGGGCATTTGCCTTGCATGTGGCAGATCTGGGACAGACCCTAGTTTGAGTCCCGGCATCCCAAATGGTCATCAGAGCTTTCCAGGAACAATTTGTGATCCAAAAACCAATGTATAAATAAGTAAATAATTTTAAAAATAAATAAATAAATGTAAAAAAATTAAGTTTCATTTTCCAATTTCCTAAACTTTATATTTTCATTTCCTAGCTTATTTTACTCAGTTACCACTTAACATTTACCTTCAAGTATGATCATTATTCTGTAATAAGCTGTTTAAGAATATTTTTTTGAATTTCAATTAATTCTTAATATAACTAAATCAAATTAAATTTTAATTTGTTTTATTTCAGTACTTTCACATTTCACTTATGAAAATTCTAAAGTACTTTTCTGGCAATTTTAGTCTGTTTCTTGCTTTAAAATCATTTTTATTAAGTATTGCACTTTTTTCAGAAAAAATTTATTTTAATAACAGCATTCTTAAATTTTTATGTCTGTAAACCTTATCTCAATAGTTCAATAATAACACTTATTATAAGAAAATAAGTATTACACTTTTAAAATATATTTCATCGTCTTACACTCTATCTAATTGCAATAGTCACTACTATTGTAACTATTTAATTTAGTCTTGCTAATAACTACCGCTCATGGTAGTACAGTTGTGTTTAGTAATTTTTCTTGTTGCATGCTTTCTTATATATATTTTTATTAATAATTATTTAGTACTAAAAGTATCATGAAAATATACTAAACTTAAAAATATATGTAAAAATATTTTAACATCTAATTTTGGAAATTTCCAGGGTAATACTTTATATTACATATGCAAAAGAACAACAGTAAAATTGTTAGTCATTGGATATTGTATCTATCACAAACATAGCTGTGAATAAAAATGTAAATTTAACAAATAATAGCACAATAATAATAATAATTAATAATAATATTTTAAACTGGGATTCCATTAATTTTTTTCACACCCTGTGATGCTCAGGAATTACTCCTGTCTATAGACAATATGGGACCATAGGGATGCTGGGGGATTGAACCGTGGTCCGTCCTAGGTTAGCATGTTTAAGGCAGATGCCCTACCACTTGCACCACCTCTCTAGCCTCCCATGAATGTTTTAATTTAATTTTAAAATGATAAAAATAAATGTCTTTCTGGGACCGGAGCAGTGGTGCAGATCGGTAAAGGTGTCTGCTTTGCCTGTGCTAGCCTCGGAGTGACCGTGGTTCGATCCCCTGGTGTCCTTTATGACAACTCTAGCCAGGACCTATTTTTGAGCTCATAGCCAGGAGTAATCCCTAAATGTCACCGGGTGTGCCCCCCCAAATAAATAAATTATCTTTGTTTCAAAATCTATTTGTCAAAATTGCTTCAGAGAGAAATTTCCCGTGGTAAGTTAAAAAGGAGACAAAAAACATTAATGAGCCAAAGTAAAATTTAAAATAAAAAATCTTGTGGGATTTCTTTCATTTCATTTATAAACTATAAATATTTTCCACAAGGCAATTCCAGCAGAATTATAAGTCAGAAAAATGAGATGTTTTCTGGAGATCTGAAAGTTATTCACTTAGATTTTAAGTGGAGTAAGAATTTAAATTTTCATACTGCTCATATATCTCAGACTTTTTAGTTCAATAAAACTTCATTGTCTCAAAGAGAATATATTCAAACTCATATGTCTTACATAAATTAACCTGTAATTTTAGTATTTTTCTTTTGTAAAATGACAAATTTGACATAGCTTATGTAATTCTCTATAATTAATGAATAGTTTTTTTTTTCTTGGAATATCATTAAAATAGATGCATGATGATCAAGATGCTAGTCATAATGGGAGGAATAGTAGAATGGTTATAACAAAATGTCTATATTGGAATCCTACATAAAAGAGATTATTTAAGATATTCACAGCACCTGCATATATATTATTAAAAATAGGAATTGAGAGGGTGCTTTTTCATTTAATCAAAATGATGATGATTTCTCTTGCTTATGAAGACATAAACACAATGGCCTTATCTGGAAAACTAAAATGTACTGTAATATTAACAGGAAAAGCTACATTGCACACAGAACTATATTTTGAAATTATAGCATTTATAGAACGAAATTTATTTAGTTTTTGGTTTTTGGCTACACCTCGTGACGCTCAATTGTTATACTATGCACTCAAAAATTGCTCCTGGTTTGGGGAGCCATATGGGACTCTGGAATTTGTATCACCTTCAGTTCTGGATCAGCTGCTTGCAAGGCAAATGCCCTTCTGCTATGCTATCACTCCAGCCCCCAAATTTATCTTTTTATAATGATTTTAGATGTTTTCATTTCAGAAATATATGTGGGATTAGATGTTTGAATCAATGTTTCTTGTGTTCTAAGTTAATATATTATAGATCAGATGATGAAAATTTGGAATTTTACTATTTTTTCTAGTTTACAACAGACAATCTCGAAGGCACTTATGATTCATATTGTGTTGATGCTATTGAACAATCATAATAAAATTACTTTTGAAAGAATAACACTTTATAAGCATATTGTACATACACATAATTTAAGATATAAAATATAAAATTACATGAAATATGTTGATAATAGGATTATGATTTGGAGAAAGTTGTTGAGAACAAGTTGCTAGTAGGAATGGTGTCTCACTAAAGAAAAGTGAAATATTGGAGAAAGGATGCAAGATTTAATGGAGTAAAACAAAACTCTCACCAAATAAATACGGTACCAAGAACATGAGAGGGCACCTATAGGGTTTAGCATTATTCCTAAATTTACGTATATGAGTAAGAACATTCTGGAATGGGAAGGACATTTGCTTTGGCTGTTCATATACTGAGAGAGAGGTAAGACAGAGAGAGTGAAAGAGAGAGAAGTGCTTGACTTTAGAAGGTTCCTACTGGCTCTGTTCATAGATTGCTTCTGGAGGGCTTGAAGAACCATGTGGGTTGCTGGGCAATAAACCTAGGTCAGAAAATTGCAAGTCTTACCCAATCTACTTTTTATCCAGCTTCTTTTATCATCCTAATAACTATTGTATCTTAGTAAATATCACCCGTTTCCATAGCAGCATCTATGTTGTTTCTATTCTCCAATAGTCTTTTTGTTCTACGTGTGCTCCATATAGCAAGAATTACATTTTTCTTCTACATACTCTTGATAATTTATTATAATTTATTATTTGGGGTCACGGGTAATCTATGTCCTATAGATGACTTGTTATGGGTTTTTTGTTTGTTTGTTTGTTTGCTTTTTGGGGGGCCACACCCGGTAATGATATGTACTCAGAAATTGCTCCTGGCTTGGGGGGGCCATACAGGAAACCTGGGGATCGAACCGCGGTCTGTGCTAAACTAGCACAGGCAAGGCAGAAGTCTTACCGCTTGCTCCACTGCTCTGGCCCCTTGTTAAGTATTCTTTGTATCTTTTTGTTGTTGTTTTTATATAAAGTGATCTTAAATATTATCTTAAACTGTACCCTTTCTTCTCAATGCCAGGGATACTATATCTTGGTCTCTTAGTTAAAATTTGGCATTTCAATGTTCTGAATGAATAAAGAGAATTTAAAGGAAGAGATAAGTGCAATTATATACTGAAATTTACCTTTTAAAAATAGAAATTCTTCTTTTGTTGGCTCTATGCTCCTCATTATAAAGTAGATGCTAGGTTGAAAAGCCAGATTTAGCATTGATGAAGGGTCATCCTTCTGGAAAATGTAAAACTGAAGAGATACAGGTCTTTGGAAAACTTTGCAGATTAATTACCCTACTGTTTTTGGTCTATATAATTCAAGTAGTCCATGTACATAAATGTTATCCTTTCTATGGCAGTTGTATCTGAGATTTCACTGCAGATGTTTTCTCATCTTCTTTTGTGGGAATATATAAGTTCATTACTGATTTTAATTAATGTGAGAAGCATCCTGCTTTCTTTAATCAAGGAAATGTTTCCTAGAATTGATCCTGAAAATATAGTACAGAACTGATGAGGTAGTTTAGTGAAGTGGAGCACATGCTTCACATGTGAGAAGCCCAAGTTTAATTCTCAAAGCCTCCTGCCAACAATGCAAATCTAGTAGTGACCACAAATCAGGTGTAGTCCTTGAGCTCTGTGGGTGTGGCCAGTGGCAAAGCAAATAATAAAACAAGTATTTTATTTTGAGCATGACTAGGAAATTAATTCCTCTTTAGAGTTTTTATTATTTTTTATTTTAGTAATATTGATAGAAATATTATTTATCTAACTTCTCTTCAAGGGACTAACACTAACTTTTCTATCACTCATGAGTTATGTACCACAAGATCAACATTTTCTGCAATTTTCCTTTCATTCAAATGTGTTTCATGCAAAACTCTTAATGTGAATAAATGAAGAAATACTATTATTAATCTTCACTCAAAATATTTTTTAAAATTAATGTGAATTCTATTTTTTTCTGTAGGCATGTTAATTAAGATGTGTAATATGAAGATGTTTTGATGATAAATATTCTCTAGAACATTTGGGTATATCTGCATCACCATTTGAACTGTATGCATAGTAATCACTTCAACTTGTATTCAAACTCTATGTGCCAGGTAAGGGCCTATATGAAGCAGCAGTTCAGGTATGGTTTTTGAGTTAGACAATTTTTGTTTAATTCTTGAATTGTCACATAGTAATAGTATGATATTGGGAAAATTGTTTGTCTGTAGTATTTTCTAATTTACTAAATTTGAAAAATAACAGTAAACATGCATGTTTCCAGGTTGTTGTGAAAATAAAATGTATTGATTTCTTAGAGTATTATGCAGAGTATTTACTAAGAAAAATTGGCAAGGAGCAGAAACACCAGAGTTGGCTATTTGTAATCATGGTTTAACTGTTGAATAAACTGATGAAATTTGATTTTGAAAAGCAGTTATTATAACTACAGAAATTTAGCCTAATGCCTTGGAACTTTTCCAAGCATATTACTCACATACACATCAAATTAAGTGTGTCTAGGGAATGGCAACAGCTGGGGGGAGAAATTTGCCATATATTTCATAAGAATTTCTGTAAGTAATTTTCTTTGCAATGAATCTTAATGAACTCAAGGAGGAAGTGGAATTATTTATAACATAAAAATGCATAACCACACTCTAGGTAAAAAGGCACTAATATGTCATAAGTGACAATAACATATTTAAACAGGTATATTTCTATTCAAAATTTTCCTCTAAAAGCTAGACATAATTAAGGAATTTTCCTGACATACAGGCAACCCTAGTTTGATCCATGGCACTGCATAAGATTCCATGAGAACTTCCAGGATTTATCCTTGAGCAAAAAACCAGGAATAAGGTCTGAGAAATACATGGCCTGATGTCAAAAGCAGAATGTAAAAATGCAAACCTTTAATAAGTATTCCTTAGATCATGAGCATTTTTGTGCTGTTGTTCAAAGCACCATATTCTTACTCAAGGTATTTTTTGCATGTTTTCCTAAACATGAAAGGGAAGATGGGTTCTTATCAAAATTTTATTTTAGAGATTAAATTTGAAGAACAGAGTTTTGAGGATACTACTTTTAATGTTAAAAGTCATATATTTATGATAACGTGTAAAATCTGAATGTATTCAGTTATATAAATAACTGGGGGCTATCCCAGTTCTGTCCATTCAGATATATAAATAATTGAGGGCTAACCCCAGTTGCTGGGATCTCAAACTCAATTTACCTGGGGGCCACAGGAGGCAAAGTTGGGGTGATCCTTGAGTGCAAAACCAGTAGTAAGCCTTGAACATTGGGGGGTTTGACCCAAACAACTAAAACAAAACAAAACAAAAGAAGATTCCTCTAAGGCAAGACCACAAAGTGTTGTATGGAGGGTCGTTTTTGGCCCGCGGGTCGCGAGTTTGAGAACCCTGGCTCACTCAGAGCTATATCTTGGTGATTCTAGGGGAGAGTGCAATATGAGAGACCTAATACAACACATGCAATAGTACTGAATTATTTCAAGACCTATAAATGCTATATTTTAATACTTTCTTTATTTAAGTACCCTAATTACAAATTGTTCATGATTGAGTTTAAGTAATACAATGCACACAACCCTTCTGTCTGCATGTTTGATTCATTTTGCTGGTCATTTTCCAATTGCTTAAGCTGTATCATTAAGCTATTTATGTAGGTCTTTGTCCTTCCTGATGCTTGCTTATGAAGATATAACTTTTCTAATAATACTGCATTTGCTCTGTCCCACAAATTTTGATAATTTGTTTCTTCATTTTTACTTGTTCCCATGAATCTTTTGATATCCTTCTGGATTTAGTTTTCTACCAACTGGTTGTGATATGTTTTATATCCATGTGTTAAACTTTAGTTCTCCATATCTGATGGTAACTGACTTTTACTTTTAGTTCATTGTGATCTAAGAAAATAGTGGATACATTTTCTATCCTCTTAATTTTACGTATGTTTGTTTTATTTCCAGCATGTGGTCTTTCTTACAGAATGTCATGTGCATTGGAGCAAGATGTGTATTCAACTTTTTGGGAAATATATTTACTAATCTACTCTCTTCTATTTCTTTCTTCAAAAACATTCTATCCTTGTTAAGTTTTAGCTGTAATTATTAATGATACTTCTTGGTATGTAACTGTACTTTTTTATCTTGTTCCTTTCAGTTTTCTATATCTACCTGTAGTTTTCATCATTGTGACACTATCATTTGCCTTGTGCTGCTATCTTTGGATCTATTTTAGCTGGTTCTTTTCATTCATCCAAGATGTAGCTGCATGCACTCTTCCTCTCTGGGATCTTTTCAGCAATGATGTCCTTGACTATTGATTCGAAAAGGGGGTTTCTTCCTGAGTCTCTGAGTACCCAACTGCATTGTTGTAAATATTTTAAATATTTAATTAATCCATCAATGTAAATGTTTTTATTTAATTTATTCCAGAGTTTTATTTTTATTTGTTTTGCTTATTTCATAGATTTTTTTATATTCTATGTATTTATTTTAAGTCTCTTTTCTAACCTCTTCTGGTGTATGGTGGTGCCTTGCAGCTCATCTTCCAGTTTATTGATTCTGTTCTCCACACATATTATTCTGTTGGTGACACATTCCTATCCATTTTTTTTAATTTTCCCTATGAAAATTTTTAGTGAAATTGTATCTAAATGATACCATATAAAAATGAAGCTTTTTAGTTCTCTTATTTTATTTTGATGTTTTTCATTTCTACTCATATTCTCTTCAGTCTCATCGTTTGTTAGTTCAAATCACTCCATATATTTATTTAGTTTTTGAGTCCTTTGAACACCTTCAACATTTCCTCCATAAGACCTTATTGGAGAGGCTATATATCTTTTGTAAGTAAGGGATCATCAAGAATACAATCTTTATTCACTAAGCATGGTAAGGTTCTAAGTTTTTCCTCATTGTGACCTTGGCAATGTGATCAAGTTTTTTATTTTTATTTTTTGATATTTTTTGTTGGTTTATTTTCCACATTGGGCAGTGATTTGGTTCTGCACACATTCCTGTTTCTGCATTTAGTCACTCCTAGCAGTCTCAGAGGACCAATTGGGATGCTCAGGATCAAACCTGGGCAAACCAGGTGCAAGACAAACACCTTACACACTAGCATTTTTTATGCATTGTTCTGGGGCTCATTAGCTAGAATAAATGTGTGTACACAGAGGTTAGCGGCTGTGCTTTTGTAGAATGAAGTAGTCTGGTAGTTTCTGTGTCACAGGCCAGGATCCCCTTTCACCAAGATGTAAGTTCACTTCAACATGCTTGTCCTGCTTTTAAATTCTTTCTCTCTCTCTCCCCCCCCCTCTCTCTCACACACACACACACCACACACACATATATAAAGCATATAAATGTTTTTTTAAATGTTATGTTATAATACCATTTTAGAAGACATCATATTGCTTTAATTTGAAATGAAAGCTTTCATCATTTGAAGATTTGAAATATGATAGATAACATCACTTTATAGTTAAAAAGATGTTATGAAAACATATGTGTAGTGTTGCTGTTTCCTTCTCTCTGTCATGTCAGTTGTATAGAGTTAAAGGCATATGAGGAAAGAACCATAGCTATAGTAAGATTAGAAAAAAATGACTACAAAGAAAAATACTGAGATAGAATGTAAGGAGAATGGAACTGAGATGAACACTAGAATATGTCAAAGATAATCATCTAAAACATACTGTCAGGACAGAGCAATCATTAAGTGGGGAGGGTGTTTGCTTTGTAGGCTGCAAACCTGGGATTGCAGAACTTCATATGGTAGCTTGAGCCCACCAGGAATTTGTGAGGCTGAATGCAGATCCAGATGTAAGCCTAGAGTGTAGCCAGATATGGAAATAACAAAAACAAAACAAAACAAAACAGAAAACAAAACCTACCCCACGGCAACAAAACAAAACAAAACATCTTGCTCTTCTGCCACATCTTTGTCTTACCACCTTGCATCCCTTAAACTAGTGCAGTGTTCAACTATTTATGAAACTATAAAAACGAAGGGTTTTAGCTTCTTTCACCTTTCCAGGATGTTATACTAAGGAGGCAACATACCACAGCTTCTTTTCCTTTAAAAAAAAATCCTGCTCAATTTGGCTTTCTTCTGAGTTCTCTTTCAGTCCTGACTGATGGAAGATACAGCAATGAACTTTAAATCCTGACTGACTGACCTGTGTACAGTAGAGCACCAGGACTTCCAAGTCTAATGTTTAGAATTTTTAAATGGTAAGAAGTATTTTTTTTATTTTTGAGGCTTTACCAATTTTATTAGTTACTTAAAACAATCAATTTTCTTGTGAAATATGTGAAGATTTACTAATTTGTATTCTTTAGAGCAGTCCTTGACAAAGAAGGGCAATCTTAAAGGTCTACTAATAATTGCAATAATAAGCAGTTGAATGAAATCTTTATCATGAACTTAAACACAAAATATACTTGTGTTATTTTCTGATCGTTGTAATAAACCCCATATCTGCATTGATGACTGGTTTATGTCAATATACTCTGATTAACTTCTCCAGGCTACTAAACTCACAAAATTAATTTTAAATTTTTTTACCTAGACCTATTCATGGTGATTCAGAAAGGAATAATTGGTAGAAAAACTGTATAATGAGTTCAAGACCTTTATTATTCTTCAGCATCAGTTATTTGCTCAAAGAAAATGTTTTTTGTGATAATTGTAAAAGTCCAATATAGGTGTTATTTTTTAAAGAGAATCTTCAAGTCACATTCTGTCCAAGTGAGAATGCATATAATTAACTTTGATCCATCCTTTCTTGTCAGAATAACCAAATAGCCTTTTATTTTTCTTCATGTTTTTACATTTGAGTTCCTTTATTTCTATTACCTTTGGTTCTTCATTATTCAAACATATCTCATGCTAGTAATTTATTTCATTATTTTAACTTCTTATTTAAGTCTTTCACCTATTTTAAATCAGTTTTTGTGCATGATGACAAAAGAGTAGAGATTTTTTCTCCTATATTTTTTAGAGTCATTTCACTACAATAGTTGATGAAAAGATATTTCTTTCTCCAAAGAATTACTTTAATGCCTGTCAAAAAGCACTTGATTATAATTATGTAGAAGTATTTCTGGAATATCTTTTGTTCCATTAATACATTTGTCTATCTTATGTTCATAGCACAAACTTGATTACTATATCTGTGTAGTAAATCTTGAAGTCAGGTAGTATAATCCTCAAATATTCTTTGAATATTTAATGTTATTTGACTGTTTGACATAAATCCTTTGTATTTCCCTAGACATTTTATTTTCAGTATACTATGTCAGGATAATAAGTCAATTAAGGTATTGATTGAAATTTTATTATGTCTGAATAATTGAAGATAATTTTTTTTTTTTGGTTTTTGGGCCACACCCAGTGACGCTCAGGGGTTACTCCTGGCTATGCACTCAGAAGTCACTCCTGGCAGGCATGGGGGACCATATGGGAACCGGGGGATCGAACCGTGGTCCATCCTAGGCAAGGCAGCAAGCACCTTACCTCCTGCGCCACCTCCTGGCTCCCTGAATATAATTTATAACTTTAAAAATGCTTATTTACCTTCTCTTATTCCTTATGAGTTTTTTAGATTAGAAAATAGGTGTCTTATTGCACATTAATCACCTTATTCTATTCTATGAACCTAGCCTCTCTCATTTTGAGTTGTTCTTAAATTTTTTCAGTGGAAGAATATATATTTATAGTTCTTATAAGCATTCATTTGTATGTTTACTGTTAGCAAAATAATAGATGCATATTTAATAAAGCAATATTTTAATCCTAAATATTTCTACCTCATAATGGATGTACAAAGCACATTGTTTTCTTTAAGAAAACATGATATACATAACTTTTATCACAAAAATTTTGTTACTGTTTATGAAACTGTTTTTATTGTATGAACCATTATTTCAATAGTTACACTCCAGGATAAGGCCTACCTATTGTCATCAAAACCTAATTTAATTTAAATGTCTGAACTAGTGGGATCTCAATCTGCAGGAGTCAAAACATTGTAATCATAAAATGACTTCATTTCAATTCCACTGCTGCATGATCCTCTAAGTACCAACTGGGAATGACTCTAGAGGACCAAACTGGGAGAAATCTTTGAGAATTTCTGGGTGTGGCACATCCCCCAAAAATAAATATTTAATTTTTGCATCTCTTTATAATTAAAACTGTGATATTGATTTTTCAAAGGGATTACAAAGGCAGGCAATTATTTTTATCATACGTAAAATAGAATATGTAGTGCAAGGGTGGGTGCTATCTTACACAAGAGGAAAGCAACAGTTATAAAATAAGTAGCCATGGTTACATGGAATTTATAAAGGCTGAAATAGAATAAATCCATTGTAAATGTAATACTATAAAATGTATTTTAATTAAATATACATATGCTGAATGGAATTAAGAATTTATTATTCTGAAATTTAAGTAATTTTTATTCGTTTGGTTACTCTTGGGGTCAGCCATCACTTTCATTAATTATTTTTAATATATTACTTTGATAAAATATATGTTTTGTTTAATTGATAAGCTATTTACTATGTATTAACATATTTTTTTGGAAAACAAGGTTGAGTTTCATTTGTTTGCTTGTTTGCTTGGTTTTTGGTTTTTGGCTCACACCCAGTTGTACTCAGGGGTTACTGGCTCTGTGCTCAGAAATCACTACTAGCAGGCTTGGGGGACCTTATAGGTTACTAGGGATGAATCTGGATGACCAAGTGCAAGGCAAAAGTCCCCCCCCCCCCACTGTACTATTTCTCTGGCAGGAAAATAGGTTTTGAGAGTTTTAAGTTTTGTAAATTAAAAGCAGCAATGTTATGTAAATATTATAGTTTCTGGCACAGTAATTTTATTTCTGGCAATTCTTCACTTATATGTAAATTGATCATACAAAAATTATAAAATAAAGTGAGAAGTATTAGAAAGTGCATTAATACATTTGTAATGAATTATTGATACTCTTAAGATGGTTACAGTATTACTCTCTATGTTAAACAGGCTATTAATAATATAATTATTGATAGTTCAACAAAAAGTTAGAAGCCACTAAAAGATTAGTGATAGAGAGGCCAGGGAGATAGTACATCAAGTAGGACACTGAGGTGTATGCAGTCAACCTAGGTTCAATCCTTGGGACTCCATATAATTCCCAGGTCTGCTGGAGTAATTCCTGAGTACAAAAAAAATATCCTTGTACAATGGAACATGTGACCTGTAACCCAATGCCCCCCAAAATACAATAAAGGGAAACAAAAAATTCTGTAAATAAAGCTATTTCTATAAATAATTCTGAGTATGTGTGTATAATTTTTGAACCTTATTTATTAATATTTTTAATTTAGTGATACTCAAAAACTATATATTCTCAGGTATAAAACTCCAAGTTTTTGTATTTAGAGCATGTACTCCTGCCCTCGAAGTGAGTAAAATCTTTGTCTATTATAATTTTTTCAACTTTATATATTATAAAATGTGTCTTCTTTACTGTACATTCGAGTACACATTCGTTGCCAATAAAATCATACTCATGACGACAGCTTCTTGTATGTACTTTGAAACTAAAAATATACCTTATTATTGGGCTCCTAGAATGTTGCATATGTTTAAACAAATTTTTACATGCATTAGTTTTTCACTTTATGATAGAAGCTAATGGTTACTGTTATTAGAAAATCAGAATTATTTTGTCCTTGATCTTACCTTTTTTTCTTTTCTACATTCAGCAGCTATGAAATATGATCATTTTGTTTCGTAATTTTAAGTGCACTTAGTTCTCCTCTATAGCATATGTGTTGCTATAAAATCTGACATATCTGAACACTGAAATTCAATGATTTTCTTTTTTCTTTTTTCTCCCAAGCTGATTGATCTTTGATCCTTTGGTTATTCCCCAGGCCTTAAATAATATACTTTATCCAATATTCTTGCCTTTTCTAAAAAAATTCTTTTGTTTGCAAATTTACAGTTTTAGATCCTTGCAGTTGCAGCAACTGAATCATCTTATTTTTTTCTCTTTGCTTACAGACCACTCTATTAGAAGTCAAATCATTAGAAATCTGTTGACCTTACTTTCCTATTTTTCTCAAGGAGTCAGAGTTCTCTTTTTAAATATAAATTATATATTATCATTACTCTGGCAAAACTGTGCAATGTGTATAGGAACTATATCGGAAGGACTATGGGACTATAATAAAGTAAATAAAAGAATATTTAGTACAATTATTTCATATTCCCGAATAGAATGTCCAATGTACTTATACCATTCCAAGATATAAGTACAGTACAGGTTGATTTATTTTCTTATTTATTTTTGTTTGTATTTTGATTTGAGGACACATCTATGGGGATTGGCTGCTATTCTTAGCTTTTTATTCAGGAGTGACTCTTAACAATACTTAGGCTTTTATGTGATGCTAGAGTTTTTATCCAGAATCTGTACATGCAAGGAAAAAATTTACATCGTTTACTATCTCTCAATTGATTCCTTCTGATATATATATTAAATCTCAATAATCTATCACAATTCTAATAAAAATTCTTTTATTTTGAATAATTTTATTTATTTTTTAGAGGGAGAGTTATTTTGAATACTTTTAAATACTAAATTTGTATGGGAAAGTGAAAGTGCCATCTAACAGCTTGTAAGTATAGAGTTGAAAAATATCCCAATCTTCAATTCAAAGATGTCAAAAACCCAGTTAGAATAGCACAATATTGCAAAACTAATTAGTACAAAAAATGAAGATTCAGTGTAGTAATCTCAATGGAGATTCCTTTGTAATTGGTTTATGTTGGATCTATGTTTGGCACTGCTTAAAGTATAAGGACTTCCTTTTAAGAATTTGGAGGCGGGGGCACAATTTAATCTACAGAAATTTTCTATTGATTTTCATTAGTATCACTTATTTGCATTGTGCAACTCTAAGTTTCTCCTGAAATCATTCATTTATTGATATACTCATTATATAAGAGCTACTTTAGACCCTTCACTGTTTAATATTAAAGTGAATAGGAATTTTTATTAGTTTATTAAGGCACAAATAAACATATATTTAAATTAGGTAATATTTTATCATAATAATTTATCTTATGAAAACTTTATGATTTGTAAGCCTATATGACAACTTGCTGAAATCAGATTTTACCCAACATTAGAGTACAAAATATAAATATATTCTGAAATCATCTAGGTCATCTAATGAAAAATTGCAAAGTATAAAAATGAAAGTTTATTAGAGTTATTCATTCTAATATATTTTATTTTCCAATTTTCAAAATTCAAATTCTTGCATATACTTTTTATGCATATTCAAATTCTGTTGGCAACTACTCTTATTCTCATGTGATATATGGTCTTAGCCACATTTTTCAAGACTGATACAACATAAAGGTCTCTTTCTTGAAAACAATATTTTAATTGAAAATTTATTTAATAAATCAAGTGTGACTAGCAGTAAGCAGTTAAGTCTTATCACTATGCATGACCAAAGAGACAAATGACTCATTTTGGTTTATAACCATCTGTGTACTTGTTTTAAGCAGACTTATAAAATGTCATATTTTCTTTCTGAAACATGAAAATTTATGAATTGGCAAAATAGTTCATAACAATGTTTCAAAATTATACATTACAGCCCTTAATGCATTCTTCTAGCTGATGTACTTACAGCATTTTCAAACATGTTTTCTCCTGTACAAGGAGTCTTTATAAAGAAAAAATATGTCTTCAGGATATTTTTAAATAGTTAAGAGAACTAATAGCAATCAGACAAATATAGTGAATGAGGAAAGTCTGGTGAAAAAATGAAGCAAACTGATACTAAAACCAATGTGCCAATATTTAATATATTCCTATAAATTATTGAGCATTAGTAAAACAAGAAAAAACTGTTTTCGCTGTTATTTTAAGGATTTTTATAAATATTACAGATTGATATAGACTGGTAAGTGAAAGACTAGACTCTGATTATCTAGATATGGAAATTTCTGTCCTAGATATTCAGTGTATGCTTCTGAGGGTTTAGTTCCTCAATTCTCCTCAAGACTACAGTTGCTCATTTTTTACTCTCAAATATTTATATCTGTGTAATTTTCAGTTCTGTGCACTAGCAAATACGTATAATTCTGTAGGTCTGATAATACAGACAATGATATATATATATTCATATTTAATGGGAAACATAAACTATACAGATTTGTTAGGAAAGTACTTTAAAAGTTATCTGCTACCCTTCCCCCAACTTCTTGCCTATCTTATCTGTAGTGAGACCCTCCCACATCTGGGATTTCTGTGGTTGGTAATTGGAGTGGCCTGTTGGAGGGTGAAAAAAATGCAGCAGGAAGAGAAACGCAGGGGTCAGAGAGAGATGAGAGACAGCATGGATACAGAGAAGCAAGAAAGCCTAGCATAGAAGCCATATGAAATATGCACATGATCATAAGGGCTTTAATAAAGCTGGATGTCTCCTAAAATTTCATCTGCCTGTAGATCATTTCCTTGACATTACCCTGATACCAACAGACCCCACAGGCCATAGGGACTGCAGACACTGGGCCGGGCCAAGAAAGGCCCCATCTATACTCCATCATGCACCAACCCAAGGACTCAATAATTAATATTTAATACAACAGCTATGATAAGGACAAATGAGCCATTATATTGACCAACACATGTCTAAATTATTATGACCATAAAGCACTATTTTTATAAAACAATTCCTTATATAAATAAAATAGATTTATCTAAAATATTTGTGAGGAATGCAGATAAAGTGCTTGCCATGCACATGGCTGATCACTGTTTAATCCATTGCACCATAGTCAGGAGTTATTCTTGCGCACAGAACCAGAAGTAAACTCTGAGCACCACCATGTGTGGCTCCCAAAACAAAGAAAAAAAAAAAGCACATTCTTAGAACTATTTTCTTGCTTTTTAATTTTGTTTATAATATCTCAAACTTTCTTACATGTAATTCTAAAATTCTAGATTGTGTTAGATTTTAAAATAATGATACACATCATTCTTATTTGCATGAAATTATATATAATTATAATTTTATTTGCATTTCTCTGATTGACAGTGATGAACATTTTTTTCATATGATTTCTGGCAATCTCTTTGTCTATTTTTGAGGAATTGTCTATTTAGTAACTATCCCAGTTTTAATGAACTATTTTGTTCTTTTTGAACTTTGCAAATGATATTTATACCTTCAAAATTGATCCATTGTCTCATTTATTGTTCTATTTTTCTCCTATTTTCCCCTTATTCAGTAGGGTATGTTTTTTTTTATTTTCAACATAATTTTATTTTGTTTTAAAGAGTGTGAAGGACTTTCACAATCAATAATCAGAAGGTCAGTGAGTCCCAGTAACAATTCTTTTTATGATTTGGCAGGTCAATGCAAGGCTCTAACGTTGTAAGTATGCTCTGCAAAGACTCTGTGTGTAGGGTTACTCAGGTCATTATTGAGTGACGGGGTCTCCACACCAGTTGGTACTGTGGATCTTGAGGGCTATAGTCTGTGATGTTCATAGGACCACATAGGACCAAGAATCAAAGCACTGTGTTATCTAAGTCTATATAAATATAAAAGCTGTAATTATCTTCCAGTTCCTGAATATTACTTCTTTCACTCTGCATAACTTTTGAATTTAACTTGGTCTATTTCGTTGAAGACTCCTTTGAGGTCAGTTTTGTGATGATGCCTATGTATTCTTCAACTTATTTAATTGATAAAGATCTGATATCAATTTTTAGATTGATTTTAAGTTAACCTTTGTGTATGGCTTAAGAGAGTAGTATAAATCATTATTTATATTGAGTAAAACTAATAAATTTTCCAAATACTTTTGTTGAGGAGGCCTCTTCATTTAAGAGGCTTTCCTTGCTCCAAATCATACATTTAGCTCCTTTATCATATACTGTCCGACCATCAGAAACTTAATCTATGGGTGCTTAATTCTACTTCTTTGATCTGAGGTTTTGTCTTTAATACCACACAATTTCATTTTACAGTAGTGTCAGTTAAGTATTGTGATACTACCCATCATATTATTTTCCTCAGGAATGCTTTAGCTATTATATGTCATATTTAATGAAATTTCCAAATAAATTTAAAAATATTTAATTTGTTTTGTTGAAAAATGTCATAGAATTTTGATAGAATTTGTATTGAAAATGTAAATTTCTTAGCCTTTAATTGTTCATTTGGACATATTGGGTCTTTAAATCTAAGAGCATAGAGTGTTTTTCCATTTCCTT
>PVKC010018790.1:0-19445 GCA_004027635.1 Crocidura indochinensis
TTTTTTTTTTTTTTTTTTTTTTTTGGTTTTTGGGCCACACCAGGTGATGCTCAGGGGTTACTCCTGGCTATTTGCTCAGAAGTCGCTCCTGGCAGGCACGGGGGATCATATGGGGAACCGGGGGATCGAACCGCGGTCCGTCCTAGGTTAGCACAAGGCAAGGCAGGCACCTTACCTCCAGCGCCACCGCCCGGCCCCTGGGTAGTTGGTTTTAATCCATGGTTTTAATTCTATACTCTGGGATCATTTCTGAGAATGATATGGGGGAAAGGGGAACATGTGGGGTGCTGGAGATCAAATCCAGGTTAGCTGCTTGCAGGGCAAGAGCCCTACCTTTTGTTTTATCTGCCAAGCTTTTTGTTTTATTTTTATTTGTTTGTTTTATTTTTGGGTCACACCAGGTGGTGCTCTGGGTTACTCCTGACTCTGCACTAAGGAATTACTCCTGGCAGTGCTCAGGGGACCATATGGGATGCTGGGAATTGAACCCTGCTCAGCCGTATGCTAGACAAACGCCCTATACACTGTTTTGGGTTTTTTTGGGGGGTACACCTGGCAGTGCTCAGAGGCTACTTCTGGCTCTGTGCTCAGAAATTACCCTGGCAAGCTCACGGGACCATATGGGATGCCAGGGATCAAATCCAGGTTGACCACTTACAAGGCAAAATCCCTACCTGCCGTGCTATCGCTCCGACTCCTCCAATGCCAAGTTTTTTGATGGGCCAATATAGAAGCCATTCCCTTAGCACCAGGCTCTATACTAGATGTTGGACTCACAATGAATGAAACAGGAATCATCTGTGATAAAGGTTCACACAAGGCTCAGGGCTGTAAGGAACAGGCTAGACATACAGGAAGCTGTGGGGATTTCCATCTGTGCCCCCTCCTTCAGCCCAGGCTTCAACTCCAGCAAGACCTGAGAGTAGCACTATCCCGTCCCATTTGAGCCTGACCTGTGCTGGGCATAAGGGTTAGAAGGGCATGACAGCTAGAAGACTTAGAGGCTTCCTATTGCTCCTGTGAGTTGTGAAATGGTTTATGGCATCTCCCTATTGCAGGTAACTTCCTTCCTACCTCCTCCCCAAAATCACAAGATGACTCTGGACAAGGGAGATGGGGGATGGGAGAGAGGACTAATTTTTGTTTGTTTTGGGGGAGCCACATCCAGTGGTCCTCAGGGCTTTTCCTGGCTTTGCACTCAGGGATCACTCCTGGTGAGCTCAGGAAACTATATGGGGTATTGGGGATTGAATCCAGGTCAGCTAAATGCAAGGCAAGCACTCTACCCACTGTTCTATCTCTCCAGCCCAGAGAGGACCTTCTAAAGAAACCCAAACAGACCTGTGATGACAGCATGCTGAGCCCTTGCCATGCCACTGCATGAAAGTAAAACTTTCATGTGAGAGAAAGAGAATAAGAGAACTAGTAAGAGAGTAAGTAGAACTAGGGACTAGTAAGTAAGAGAGTAAGAGAACTAGGGACACCCCCACCCCCGCCATTCCCTTTTTTGTAAGGAACAATCCCAGGAGATCCCAAATTCCTAAAAGCCCAATCTCCCCACTGTGCTACACTGCTTGCTTCTTCATCCTCTACTTCGCATCTCTCTGAGGGTGCCTACTCTGCCTGTAGGACGATCAGACCAGACCCTTAATGACTAGAAGGGACTTGATTACTGGATAGAAAGACTTTTTTTTCTGGAAAAATCCAGAAAATCACCTTTAAGCTAGATGGGCATGAGCCCCATGGTCCAAGTGAGTGAGCTCCCCTCCCCTCTGCAGGCAGCTGGTCTTCCCTGAGAGTTCCAATCCTTTCTGGCCTGGCACTTGCTTCTCACTGCGCTTGGCATTCCAAGATCCTTTCCCCTGCCAGCCTCCATCTTGGCTTGCCTTTGCTCCATCATCAAGAGTCTGGGCACAGATGCCCAACAGCCTGCCCTAGAGTTGCACTGGCTCACAGTTGTCCAGGCCAGGCAAACTGCCAACTTGAAAGCCAGAACACACTGCCCTTCCAGGTCGGGTCAGAATCAGGCTGGAGGCAAGCATCAGGAGTAGGGGTGGGGTAGAGTTCAGTGGGGTGAGTTTCCTAGGCAGCCTCCTCTTCACTATCTCCCAGAGCCTCCCCACTCCCCATATGAGGGGATCCCAGGGATATAAGCAATTCTAGTGCCACAGAGATGGGCCCACTTCCCAGCTATAAAGCAGACACACCCTTTAACAGTTTATGGACATGGATTAGCTCAGAGAAGAGCCAAGGCTTGCACTGGAAACTAGGGTTCCACTTCTTACTCTATGTGTTATATTTTGATGCCTGGGCAAAAGCACTTACCCTTCTCTGGGCCTCATTTTCCCTCTCTGATTAAACCAGATGATGCAGAAGTTCCTTCCTCCTCTTTGGGGTTGATGAAGTTTGCTTGGTGGTTGCCCTGGGCACCAACACCCCAGCCTCGGTTTCTCACTTCCAGCAGCTGCAGAACACAGGCCAGGGTGAATCATAAGGAGCGACTAGGTTCACAGGCAACTGTCACCATGACAAATGCCAGGGCTTTCATTTGTTTTGGAGGTTTGGTGCCATACTGAGAGGTGCCTAGGAGCTATTCCTGACACTGTGCTGCAGAGGGGCCCCTGACCATGCTCAGAAGACCATGTAGTAGTGAAGGGATTAAAATCACATTTGATGCCACTGCAGCTGCACAAAAGGCCTTAACTCCTATACTATCTGTCAGGCTCCCAAGTACCAGGGTTTATACCAGTTCTCATCAAGAAAGGGAAAAGAGAATGACTAATGCCATGGCCCCTCAGTGCAGAACCTTTTGCAGTTGGGATCTAATTTAATCTTCATGCCTCAGGTCAGATGGATTATTCCATTTCACTGATGTGATAGGGTTGGGGAGCCCAGAAGACCAGGCCTTTCAACTAGTCAATGATGGACCTGGTTCTTAAAAGAAAATTATTTATACCAATTCTAGTAATATCCCCACTTAAGATTTTTTTTATTAATTACTTTATTTAAACACCATGGCTGTAAGATTGTTCACAATACATTTGTTGTTTTTTCCACTGTTAAAAGTCATACAATATACAATACCCTTTACCAGTGCACATTTCCCACCACTGATGTCTCCAATTTCCCTCCCATCCTCCTTTATGTCTTCTCCCCTGCCTGTCTCTGGGACATATATTTTTTTCTTTTCTCTCCTCTCCTCCACTCCCCTACTCTCTCCTCTCCTGTTCTTCCTCCCTCTCCCCCCATCCAGAACGTCTGAACCCACTTAAGTGTTTAGTGGGTAGAGGCAACCCCCATTGATACTCAGCCCAGCCATGCAGGGATTGGGAGTTACACTCATGATGCTCAGGGGTCATGAAATGCTGAAGATGGAACTCGGAACCTTGGGCATTACAAGCAGGATTGTGCTTTAGCCCTTTAGCCGTCTCCTAGTCCTTATTTATTTAATTTATATTTTCCATTTTTGGACCACATCCAGTGGTGCTCAGAGGTTAGTCCTGGCTCTGCACTCAGAAATTACTCCAGAAAGGCTCGGGAGACCATATGGAATGTTGGACATTGAAAATGGATCAGCCACATGCAAGGAAATGACATACAATTTATACTATCACTCCTGCCCCCTCTTTGTACTTCTATAGATCAAACCTGGCAGTACTCAGAAGACCAGTAGTATCAAGGATCAAACATCACACACACACACACACACACACACACACACACACACACACACACAGACACACATACCACACAGCATGTACTTCAGCCCTTTAAGCCAACTCTCAGTCACTTACTTACTTTTTTATATAGAGGTCCCATACAGTAGGGTTAAGGAATCAAACTCAGTGTTCTATGCATGCTAAGCATGAGCTTTATCACTGGAACTATCTCCCAGTGGCCATAGAGCAGGGAATTGATCTAATTCAAGTCTATGTACTTGAGGCCAGAGAGATAGTACAGCAGGTAAGGTACTTGCCTTGCACAAAGCTGACCTGGATCCAATCATCAGCATTCCATACGATCCTCTGATCAAAATGCTCTTTGTGGAGCCAGAGAGATAGTACAGTGATAGGGCATTTGCCTTGCAAGCAGCTGATCCAGGACGGACAGTGGTTTGAATTCCGGCATCCTATATGGTCCCCGATGCCTGCCAGGAGCGACTTCTGAGTGCAGACCCAGGAGCAACCTCTGAGCACCACAGGTGTGACCCAAAACTCAACCCCCCCAAAAAAAACTCTCTGAAAGTAGAACTGAGAGTAATCCCTAAGACCACTGGATGGATCCACACACACACCCCAAAAAGAGCCTATATTCTTCCCCTGACCCAGGAGTTTGGCCACGGTATGAAACAGGACAAATCCAGGAAAGAGTTCCAATTAGAAAGACATGTGTCTGAGCCCGGAGAGATAGCACAGCGGCGTTTGCCTTGCAAGCAGCCGATTCAGGACCAAAGGTGGTTGGTTCGAATCCTGGTATCCTATATGGTCCCCCGTGCCTGCCAGGAGCTATTTCTGAGCAGACAGCCAGGAGTATCCCCTGAGCACCGCCGGATGTGGCCCAAAAACAAAACAAAACAAAACAAAACAAAACAAAACAAAACAAAAGACATGTGTCTGCCTAGGCTGTACCCCCAAACTCTGTTTAGCCCTATCTTCATCTGAAGGGTACCTGTAGGACTGCCATTTAGGGACAGGGCCCAGAGACTATCAGGGTGTAAAAACTTTCAAACTAGAACTGGAACCAGAATCAGGAGCCCTGGGCTGGTGTCTTGGGTTGGCCCTGGATGCACTCTGGAGCCTCAGGAGAAACACTCACCTTTTCTGGTTACAAGCTGTGTACGCCTAGAGCATAGAGCAATATTCAGTCAAGGATTTTTTGTTTGTTTGTTTTTATATGTTTTTAATTTTTTTTTTTTGGTTTTTTGGTTTTTGGGTCACACCTGGCAGGGCTTAGGGGTTCCTCCTGGCTCTACACTCAGAAATCGCTCCTGGCAGACTTGGGGGACCATATGGGATGCCGGGATTTGAACCAATGACCTTCTGCATGAAAGGCAAATGCCTTTCCTCCATGCTATCTCTCCAGCCCCTGTTTTTATATTGTTTTTAATTTTTTATTATGATACTGTGATTTACCAATTGTCCATAATTCAGTTGTTTCAAGCAGTCAATATTCAAATACCAATCCCACAACCAGTGTGACCTTCTCTTCACCAATACCCCCAATTTCCCACCCACTACTCCAGCGTGCTCCCCTGCAGACACAAACAAATTGACTTCATATTGTTTGTTACAGCACAAAGGCAAATGGAATTATCAAAACTTAAATAAGTCATTTTGTAATAACTGCTTTATCTCTCACTGGTGTTACTAGTGTCAGTGTTTAACTGGGTTATGGTTGATGGTAGCTGAGTCTTCTGTGTTGCTCTTCAGACTTACTGAACTTGGCGGTTAAGCAACTTTCTTATCTAATTTGCTGTCATTCTACTAGGATGAAATTTGGAGGTGTATGAGGCCCCATGATCCAAGATCTATAAATTTGGAACAATTTGGTAGCTTGGCAAGTTGCATAAGGTTCAGTTATGGAGCTGGGTCATTTCAGTGGGAGGGTATCAGATGTGGATGTGGGCTGCTGTGGCTTTAGGCAGAAAGGGGAATCTTCACCCCTCCATTCCAAGAAGGCCCCAGAGTAGTCAGCTCAGATCAGTCTACCTGGGAAGATTTGGCAGCATCACGTTCTTTTGGAACTTAGTAGTAGAGCTGTGTGACTTTTCTGCCAGAAAGATGGCAAGTGTGGGCAGAGCGTTGCTGAGTTTTCTAGTGGCAGGGTTGGAAGGTATTTGGCCTGCTCCCATAATGAGTTTTCATCCCAGAGTTTTTACTGTAGACTGGTCCTACCTGGGAAGATTCTTTTTGATTTGGTTTGTAGTAGAGCTGGGCCATTTTTCTGCCAGAGGGATTTAGGTGTGGCTGCTTTCAGGCAGAAAGGGGAGTCTGTCTGCCCTCATTCTGAGAAGGCCCCAGAATTCCTGACAGGTTTTGTGAAAGCTGAGAAGATAATAGATCTGAAAAAACTTGGAAAACTAGCAAGACTCTCTGGGGGTAGAAGGGTAGGGGGAGTGACACTATATGATTGTCCAGGGAACACATGTGTATGAGAAGAGGTGGAACTTTAAGGGGGCCACTGTGTGCATACAATGAGCCTGGGGCAAAGGCTGCATGCTGATAATGGAGTGGAACAAGAGCTCAGAGTCTGAAGGTGGAGCTCACACACGTCATTCCTAAATGGGGTTATACCAAGCAGCTGTGTGAGAAGACTGAGTCACATCAACTAGGACATGTTCCAGAGCCTTCCCTGGGGATAGTCAAGTTGGCAGAGGGAACCTAACTCCCCACTTCCAAGAAGGAGTCAACCCCCACCCAGTGGCTATTTCCTTTCTTGGACTGACCCCTTGGTTTGCTGGAAACAAGGAAGTGTGAAGCAGCCCGTGGTCTTATGGGAATTATTTTCCTCACCCTCTCTGCTTCTCCCTGTCTGGCCCTGGGTCCCCCTGTCAGTGGCTATGGGTGTGAGAAGACAGCCCTCATGAGCAGAGCTGACATTTCAATCTGTCTCCCAAGCTCTTCAGATGCCTGCAAATTGCATCAAGACTTCATCACCTCCCTTGTCTAACACCCAGCCCTGTCTGGCCCCTGTCAGCCCTGGTCCTCAAACAAGTGACAAATTGCATTCCAGCCACTGCCTCAAGCCTGCAAGTGGGTGCTTGAAACCCTGGGGACCAGAGTTGTGCAGACAGCCTGTGACTGAGAAGGGGAGACCAGGGTACCTTATGAATGTAAATCGTAGGTAACCTGGGTCCATTCCACCTCTGCACTCAGCCCAACCCTCTCTGCCAGTCTGGGCTGGGAGTCAGGCCAATTTGAATTTTTTTTTTGTTTTTGGGCCACACCCAGTGACGCTCAGGGGTTACTCCTGGCTATGCGCTCAGAAGTCGCTCCTGGCAGGCACAGGGGACCATATGGGAACCGCGGGGTTGAACCGTGGTCCATCCTAGGCAAGGCAGCAGGCACCTTACCTCCTGCACCACCTCCCGGCTCCCGCCAATTTGAATTTAAGGGGATCACACCTTCCCCAAATTAGAGAAGGCCATGGCCTTCAGTTCTGTTTCTCCAGTTTTCTAGGCTTCTGAGGGGAAAGATGGCTGCTGGGAACTAAGTCTCAGTGCTGTGGGAAAAAGCCAGGTCAGGCCAAGATCCACCTCCAGATAAATTTGTGGATCTGGAGCATGTAAATTAAAAGGTCTGTTTTTGCAGGTGACATCTCACGAGGATGGTGGGGAAGGAGCTGCCTTGGCCTTCAGCTAGTCACAACTGTCCCGTTTAACTCTTGTGTGATCTCTTGCGAGTTCCAGAGTCTGAGTCTGTTTACTTATGGGGCTTTACCACTTTCCTTATGGAACCATGGTGAGAATGAAATCATACCCATAAATGGTACAAGACTTGACACACTGTCAGGGTTCTGCAAATGGAATTGTTATTGCTGCTGTCGCTGCTGTGCCACTCCTGCAAAGCGGCAAGGTCAGGAACCAGAAGCAAGAGGTCAAAAGGGTGTTTATGGGAACTTAGAAAAACTGCTAAGTTCATTCTACTTCTCAGCCGGCCGTGGTTTTCTTGAGAATTTCTCTGCTGCACCGGCCTCTCTTCCTCCTGCCAGCCGGGGCCCCCCTTCACCATGCTCACTTGCTCAAAGACCCACCTGCTCATACATTCCCTCAGCTCATAACGCTGCTGCTCCCCCCCCCCTTTGAGGATTCCTGCTATACGCATTCAGTGCCACTTAAGGCGGAATTACATGCTGCCTGGCATCTCTCGATAATTACAGATTCCACGTGTGAGTCTTGTTTGCCCAACTCTAGAATCACAGAATCTCTGAGTTTGAAGGGACCTCATCCAGCCTCTGCCTGCTGCAGGAATTCCCCAGGGACTGTCCCCGGCAGATGGTCAGGCAGTCTCTACCCAAAGTGCCCCTACAGGGAGCTCCTCAGAGAGAGATGCCACTTTTACCCCTGCCTGTTGCCTCCTGTCTTCTCTTGGCACCCAAGGACCCACAGATCTTTTCTTTCAAACAGAGAGAGTCACAAACATACCGGTTCTCAACACCCACTAACAGCAGGGCCCAGAGACTACCCCAGTTGTGTCCTTGAATTTGTGCTTCTTTTTATTTTATTTTTTTTGTTGTTTTTTGGAGGGGTCACACACACGGTGCTCAGGAGTTACTCCTGGCTCTGTGCTCAGAAATCGATCCTGGCAGGTTTGGGGGACCATATGGGATGTCAGGGATTGCACCTGTGCCCGTCCCAGGTCGGCTCCGTGCAAGGCAAACACCCAACTGCTATGCTATGGCTCCATCCCCTTATTTCTTTTTTTTGTTTGTTTGTTTGTTTTTGGGCCACACCCAGTGGCTGTGCGCTCAGAAGTCGCTCCTGGCAGGCACGGGGAACCATATGGGAACCGGGGGATCGAACCGTGGTCCGTCCAAGACTAGCGCGGTAAGGCAGGCACCTTACCTGCAGCGCCACCGCCTGGCCCCAATCCCCTTATTTCTTAGTTTGAGGGTCATACAGTCATACATGGTAATTCTTGGGGGCTATTGCTGTCTCTGTGCTACAGGTTGATCCAGAGATGCTTGGGAGAATTATGCCAGGGATTGAACTGGGATTGGCTGCATACCAAACAAGTGCCCTAATCACCATACTATCTTTCTAGCACCTCACTGTGCTTAACTCACAAGGTTTAAGCAAGAAATGTCTGCTGGGTAAATGGTACATTAACTTTCCACATGTCTTTATTTGGACTGGCCAGAGAAGAGGGCTTCACAACCCAAAAGGCAACCCTGGACTTTATTTGGAGAGATGGGGCAAAGACAGGGATGGGGGTGGCCGTAAGACCTATAAACGAGGAGGAAATGAAGACATTCTCAGGACAGAGTCCTCTGTGCAAGGGATAGCACTGAGAGTATCTGGGGCTGCAATCAAGCTGACCAAGCAACTGGTACCAACTGCAAGTTGGGTCACTTGGACCTTTGTCTCTGGAAAATCTGGTCTTCAATAGGGTCAGATAGGAGAGTTATCCAATCTGAGACTGCGGGACCTGAAGATGAGTTGGAGATAGAACTGAAGGCCATTTCCAGGTGAGAAACAATGTATCTGATTCATCAGAGCCAGCACCATGACAAAAGGACAGAGAAGAGTGACCAAGTGGCCAAGTGGAGTATGTGGGAGAGTATATGGATAAAAGTGTAAACCCATAGGACTAGAACAATAATATAGCAGCTAGTGTACTTCTCTGGTATGTGGCCAACTTAATTTCCATCCCCAGCACCCCATATGGTCGGTCACCCAACTGGAGCAGAGAGCCAGGAGCTACCCCTGAGCACCACTCAGAGTATGCCCCCTTCCAAAAATATAAGTGGACCTCACTGGATGCCACTTACCAATTCCATGGTTAACCTTTGAAGACCTTGCTCAATACAGCATAGTTATGACTCAGAGGCCAGGTTGATGATTGCATCTCAACTACCCAGAGCACTTGTTAAAACTGCAGCACAGGGCCCGGGAGATATCATGGAGGTAAGGCGTTTGCCTTTCATGCAAAAGGTCATCGGTTCAAATCCCGGTGCCCCACATGGTCCCCCGTGCCTGCCAGGAGCAATTTCTGAGCATGAAGCCAGGAGTAACCCCTGAGCACTGCCGGGTATGACCCAAAAACCAAAAAAAAAAAAAAAAAAAACAAAAAAAAAAACTGCAGCACAGGTTGAAGAGAAAGTACAGGGGGGTAGGGTGCCTGCCCTTCTGTCATTCTATTGGTGTTTGAACCTCAGCATCCCATACAGTCCCTGGAGCCCACCAGGAGTAGTCACTGAGTACAGAACCAAGAGTAAGCACTGAGTACTGCTGGGTGTGGGAGAAAAAAAGTGCAGTGTATAGGTAAGCAGATCTCAGGTGGGCTCTGTGTTTTGTGTTGCCAGGCTCATACCATGGGTCCAAGCATGCCATTTTGAGTAACAGAGATGTATGCCAGACTACTTGAAAAAGAAAAAACAGAAACTCAGATTGGCCATGTCCACGAGGTCCCACATGTCAGGACTCCAATGCTGCACTCTGTTCACCAAACTTGGTGTGTGGCAGAATTGGCTGCCGTTCAGTACCACCTGACTAAAAGGATGCTCCAAGGACAGAGAACCAGGATGGACAGACCTTGAGGGCCACAGCAAGAGCTTATACTGAAAACTCTGGGTTGTGGGCTTCTAAAGGATTGAAACAAGGAAGCACCAAGAATAGTAACAGATTGAGGTTCTCACTGAGGGCAGTTCTGAGACTATTGTCGTGAAGTGAGGAGGGGATGCCACCTGCAGGCAAAGGGCTGGCCAGGACTCTGCCCTCAGCTCCTTCTAGGTGAGTGACAATGGTGAGGAGCTGGTGATAATGGCAGTAACGGCCATAGACTTGGGGTCCATGTGACAAACTCAAGGGATTGCTGGATATGAGGTCTGAGGGAGGAGGCAAGAGGCCAGAGTCTGACTTGGGCATGCAGGTGAATGGGAAGATAATTCTGAGATAAGGAGCTGGCAGTGGGAGAGATGAGCATAAGGAAAAAAGGTGTCAGACTGAGTGTGAGATGTCCATCAAGCCTCTGACCAGGGAGCTCACAAAGGAAGCTACCCAGTCCCCCACCCCATCTAGTTTCACACAACTATCCCATTTCACCTTTACAGGCTAGAAAACTGAGCCCAGAGAATGGAAAGTGCCAGAAACAGCTGGTGTAGCTGAGGAGCTTTGGAGACAAGAGCCATGCTTACAAATCACAGTTCCGTGAATAATCTTCATGTGCCCTTGGATAATTTACATAACATGTCTGAATTTTAGGTCACACTGCCCAGGGAACCAGCATCTCCTGTACTCAAATCCCTTGCACAGAGCCTGGAGGCTCCAGTGCTCAAGAGACCCTGAGGATTGGTCATGCCTGGGGCTGGCAGGAGCCTGAGGGCAACAGGACTCCATCAGCAGGAAGAAGCCTGAATCTCTCCTTTGCTCTCTCTCTCTCTCTCTTTCCACCTTCCACCAACAGGTCCAAAATATCAGTCTCCGAGAGGGGGAGACAGTGACTGTGGAAGGGCTTGGGGGGCCTGACCCATTGCCCTTGGCCAACCAGACTTTCTTACTAAGGGGCCAGGTCATCCGAAGCCCCACCCACCAAGCAGCACTGAGGTTCCAGAGTCTTCCACCTGCTGCTGGGCATGGCACCTTCCATTTCCACTATCAAGGTAGGCCTGTGCAGCTCAGGGAAGAACCAGCTCAGGCTGGCTGTCTGTCACCTGGCGGGTATTGGAATCTGAAGGTACTGGGTGGGACTGGTAGGTCATGGCACAAAGATGCTAGGAAGCTCTGTACAACTGGAGGTGAGTCTTGAATATCTGACATCTATTGGACCTCCCCTCCACCACCTGCAGTCCAGAAGAGAGTGACAGGAATTCCATGCATGCGAACTGTCACTCATTCATTCAGTAAACTTTCCCCAAGCCTCTGCTCTGTCAGGCTGTGCCAGACACTATCAAGATAAAGATGAAATAGCCAAGTCTTGGGGCTGGAGCAGTGGCGCAGGCAGTAGGGCATTTGCCTTGCTCATGCTAACCTAGGACAGACCGCAATTTGATCCCCTGGTATCCCATATGGTCCCCCAAGCCTGGGGTGATTTCTGAGTGCATAGCCAGGAGTAACCCCTGAGCATCACTGGGTATGGCTCAAAAACCAGAGAGAGAGAGAGAGAAAGAAAGAGAGAGAGACAGAGAGAGAGAGAGAGAGAGAGAGAGAGAGAGAGAGAGAAGAGAGAGGAAATAGCCAAGTCTTGGGGCCAGCATAGTACACATAGTACACCTTGCACACACTGACCTGGATTTCATCCCAGCATACTGTATGGACCCTAAGCCCTCTAGGATCCCTGAGCATAGAGCTAAGATAAGCCCTAAGCAGTGCTGGGTGTTCCCCAACACACACACACCCCTACAAAAAAACCTTTGAGTTTTTAAGCCCTGGGCAATTAATCACCTTAGCAATAGAAACCTGCTCCCCAGATACAAAGATGTCAAGGTCAAAGGGGTTTGACAAAGAGGACCCTAGCTACAAGCCTGACTTCCTCTCTTAGGTTTTTTTTGTTTTGTTTTTGTTTTGTTTTGTTTTTTTTTTTTTTTGGTCACACCCGGCAGTGCTCAGGGGTTACTCCTGGCTCCATGCTCAGAAATTGCTCCTGGCAGGCACAGGGGACCATATGGGGCACCAGGATTCGAACTGATGACCTTTTGCATGAAAGGCAAATGCCTTACCTCCATGCTATCTCCTGGGCCCAAGCCTGACTTCCTAAACTATGCCCTGGTGAACTGACTAAATCATTGGAAGTTGGGAAGCACCCAATATTGTGGAAAATCACAGAAGGATGGATCTGTGCTTCAATCTCCATCCTATGAGTTACTGACCTTGTAGAGGTCATCTGACTATTGTAATTCCCCTATATGCTATTATGAGACCCAAAATCCTATTCCCCAAAGTCAAGATGGAAAGTAAATAAAGGACCATATCTCAAGTGCTTAGTACACACTTCCATAAGGAAATAGGATAGAATCAAAGTGCTGGCAGGTGAGGTACAGTGGGCCTTGGAACTCTGCTCTCTCTCCTCAGCCTCCTTCCTACCCCTGTATGAGTCTTCTTGTCTTCTTGATCCTTTGAGCTGCTGCAACAGGGTAACCAGTTCAGAGGGGAGTGCTAATGGGGAAATAATTGATGTGAACAATGATCATTTTGCCTTGCATTGTCACGGACTGCTTCCTTGGCCCCTGTGGTGGCCACAGCTTAGGGAGGGTGGCCATTCTGGGGATGGGGCTGCTTCTAATCCTCCAATGGGAACGCTTGCTTCCTCTTGGCCTCTTCACTCAGAGCTGGGGAGAGATATGGCGTGTCCCTGCAGGGAACCTGGTGGGGGGCAGAAGCTCAGCAGGGACAGGGGCCAGCAGAGACAAGGGTGAGTGTTTAGGCGGCCTGACTGGCCTCCCTAATGGCTCGTCAATCCTCCCTAGCAGCAGCATAATTTCACGCCACTGTAACCTCCTCCCTTTGGCAAATTCCTTTACACAAAATTCCCGGACCTCCTTTCTCTTGGGCCAGACAAAAGTGGTTGAAAGGCAGCAAGTTGGAGGCTAGATAAGGGGTGTAGACCCGCCCAAGGAGGGGCGAGGGAACTCTCCCATCTTGCCTCCTTCCCATCTCCAGAAGCCATCCTTCCTCGGCCCAGTTTTTGTCAATGATCAGCTCTTTCCTTAATGAGTGTAATTCCCCTAATTATAGACTGTAATTAGTCCTGATCCCAGAGATGGGAACAAGAGGAGCGTGTGCTCACATGCTTGTCTCCCTGAGCTGTAGAAAGAGGGTGCCAGAAGAGATGGGGAAGGGCCTAAATCATCCAGCCAGAGCCTCCCAGTTTGCAATGGGAGGTCACAGGAACGAACCCTAACAAGACTGGCTCCTTAAACTTGAGAGGGTCCAAACCCCTCCAACACAGGTAACCTCAGACATGGAGAAGGAGCCCAGGATCCTGCCAGGCATCGCCCTCCTCCCTCGTGAGTATTCCTGGCACTGGACTTGGCCCAGGAAACAGACGCCAGTGAGAAAATAGTGAGAAAATAGCTTGACAGATTGCAGTGTTGCAGGCTCCCCAGAACGGTTGCCATGGTAACAGGAGGAAGCGCATCCTAGGAAGTGGCACTTTACCCACTATGGATTCTGGGGGTTTTAGCATCTGCCCCCAGCCTCCTGCTTTCCCCACACCCCAGCCTAATTTCAGATTCCATAAATTGGAGGCTCCCTCCCCGGTTCCACAGAGAACACTAGGGGATGATGTGTGCATGCCAAGGCATCTGCCCAGCTCCCGGCCTACCCCTTCCCTGGTGTTAATACCCCTCCATTCTGTGGAGATCGCCCTACCCTTCTCTGTACCTCCTCCTGTCCTGGAATCTCTCCCAGGTCATTTGGAGCAGCCAATCTGGGCAGCAGCACTGACCATTACTTTCCAGCTCCCTTCGTTCTTGACCCCACTTTATACCTTCCATGGGCAACAGGTGGGAAAGTAGCTATGGCCAGGAAGTGGTCAGAGCCAGGAGCTTCAGCCAATCACTGGCTGCCATGTCAGGATGACCCCCTCTACCTCTCTAAACCTTAGTATTCCTCATCTGAAAATGATTCCTGGATGGGAGCAATAGTACAGTGGGTAGGGCACTTACCTTGCATGAGGCTGACCAGGTTTGATCCCTGGTATCTCATATGGTCCCCAAACACTGCCAGGAGTGATTCCTGGGTGCAGAGACAGGAGTAATCCCTAGCATTGGAGGGTGTGGCTCAAAAACAAAAAGAAAACTAAGAAAATGATTCATGACCTTCATTCCTCATTCACCTGTGGGACATCAGGTGGGAAGTGGGCAGTTGCCCCAAAGGTGCTGGGCCTTATGTGCTGTGAGTGGCTTTTATCCCCTGAGATAACAAACAATCATGGGCTGAGCTGTTTCCTGTCTGTTCTGTGTCAGATACACACGTGACCTTGCATATCACAACATTCCCTGTAATACATTAAATAAGTGCACCGAGGAGGAACCGGAGGCCCAGAGAAGTTAGGTGATTTGCCCAGGAAAGCACAAGAAGTAAAGGAGCCTATGTTCAAATCCAGGCAGTATGACCCCAGAAGTCACCCCCTAGCCTAGACCCTGCCTGGTATTGTCTGCCAACCACAGTGACTTCTGCATTTCCCATTCCCTTAGCATCCCTGAGAGAGTGGAAAACAGGGTTCATCTATTATTTCAAAGACCTAGGAATGGGTAAAAATTACAAAATTTATTTCCAGATCATCTTCCTACTGACAGTAGGTAGAGACTGATGCTGAGTCCAGCAGAGTTCTTCCCTACTTTGTATCCTACTTGGTAGGATACAAAGCTACTTAGTAGCTCCCTGCCCACACATCCTAAAATCAAAAACTGGTTCCTCAGGGGCTGGAGTAATAGCACAGTGGGTAAGGCATTTCCTTTTCTTTTTGGGTCACACCCGACAACGCTTAGGGGTTACTCCTAGCTCCATCACCCCCAGCAGGCTTGGGGACCATATGGGATGCCAGGAATTAAACCCGGGTCTCTGTTCTGGGTGCAAGGCGTTTAAACGTCTTACCACTATGCTTTCTCTATGGCTCCAGGAGTAATTTTTGTTGTTGTTGTTGTTATTGTGTTTTGTGTTACTCCTGGTTCTGACTTGGAAATTGCTCCTGGCAGGCAAAGGGGACCATATGGGATGCCAGGAATTAAACCCGGGTCTCTGTTCTGGGTGCAAGGCGTTTAAACGTCTTACCACTATGCTTTCTCTATGGCTCCAGGAGTAATTTTTGTTGTTGTTGTTGTTATTGTGTTTTGTGTTACTCCTGGTTCTGACTTGGAAATTGCTCCTGGCAGGCAAAGGGGACCATATGGGATGCCGGGATTCAAACTACTGTCCGTCCTGAATTGACTACATGCAAAGCAAATGCCCTACCACTATGCCATCTCTATGGCCCCCTCCAGGAGGAGTAATTTATTTCTTTTTTTGTTTGTTTGTTTTTTTGGGGTCATACCCAGCAGCACTTGGGTTACTCCTGGTTCTAAGCTCAGAAATTGCACCTGGCAGGCTCAGGGACCATATGGGATGCTGGGATTCGAATCACCGACCTGCTGCATGCAAGGCAAATGCATTACCTCCATGCCCTCCAGGAGTAATTTCTTTTTTCTTTTCTTTTTTTTTTTTTGTTGGGGGTGGGGGGGTTGGTCCACACCCAGTGACACTCAGGGGTTACTCCTGGCTATGCACTCAGAGGTGGCCCCTGGCCTGGGGACCACATGGGGCACGGGGGATTGAACCTCGGTCCGTCCAAGGCTAGCGAAGTAAGGCAGGCACCTTACCTCCAGCACCACCGCCCGGCCCTGACCAGGAGTAATTTCTGAGCCTAGAACCAGAAGTAACCCTTGAGCACTGGCAGGTGTGACCCAAGACCCCCCCCCAAAAAGAACTGATTCTTCAATCCACAGATCTAGTTTTCCTATCAACCCTAGAGTTTTTCAAATGCTGTAGCTTAAACCTTCCTTTAGCAAGGCTGGAGTACAGCAATTAGGGCACTTATCTTGCACCTGGACGACCCAGGTTTGATTCCTGGCATCCCTTATGGTCGCCGGAGTAGCTCCTGAGCAACAGTGGGTATTGCCCCTCAATCAAAAACAAAAAACTTTTCGTAACTTTTCTCCTTGCTCTTTAAATCACAGTACTCCTTCCCAGTCAGACCAAGTAGTTTTGACCCCCATATTTAGCCACCTCCTTCTCCTAGACAGGATTTATCAGGATTTGCTGCCACCATTTGGCCATATTTGGTATAACAATTCAAAAGCTATCATGTTTCCCAGAGCAACTTCCATGAAGACCTGCACCCTATCTGAACCCCTCTCTCGAAATTTTCTTTTTTTTTTTTTTTTTTTTGTGGTTTTTGGGCCACACCCAGTGACGCTCAGGGGTTACTCTTGGCTATGCGCTCAGAAGTCGCTCCTGGCAGGCACGGGGGACCATATGGGAACCGCGGGATCAAACATTGGTCCGTCCAAGGCTGGTGTGGTAAGGCAGGCACCTTACCTGCAGCGCCACCACCCGGCCCCCAAAAATTTTCTTAATTTTATTATCTATGTTATTCTTGAGCCAATTCTGGCGATCCTTGGAGTCCATAGGTGATGCTGGAAATTAAACCACTGACCATGTGTAAGACAAGCGATCTACTTGGACCATCTCTCCACTCCCACATCATGCTTTTTAACATTTGTAAATGAAAACAAAGAAAGCATTTACTGCTCCCCACTTTTTGGGATGACAAATGTCAAACTTGGGCCCTCACAAACAAGACATGAGCTCTACCACCACCCCAGCTGGGCATTTACTATCTGATTTCAGTCTTTCCAGTTGTGATTATTGGAGGAACAGTAATTTATTACACTAGTAGACCGTTCGTTCCATTTCAAGTGTTTTCAAATATGCAAGTTATTCACTAAAGATTTCTGGGGGCTGGAGAGATAGTACAACATATAAGTTGTATACTTAGCATGCTTCTGACCTGGGTTTTGATTCCCAGCAGCCCACATGGTCCTCTGAGCCCTGCCAAGAGTGACCCTGAGTAAAGAAGCAGGAGTAAATCCTGAACACCTCAGGTATGACCCAAAACAAATAAAAAAATTTCTTTCCCACCTTCACCTCTTCCACTTTGATATTATTGCTTCAATGTTCATGCACTTGTGGACCTAGCAATCACAATGACATAAAACCACAACCACATAATTATAATACCACTGGAATAGCACTCAATGAGGTGGGGCAGTGCTGGGGAGGAAACTCTGATCTCATGCCTAAAGACTGGTGCTCTACCACATCCGGGGCTTTCAGTAAACCTCTCTCTCTTTTTCTCTCTCTCTCCTTTCTCTCTTCTTTCTCTCTCTCCTTTCTCTCTCTCTCTCTCTCTCTCTCTCTCTCTCTCTCTCTCTCTCTCTCTCTCTGATTTTTGGGCCACACCCAGTGATGCTCAGGGGTTATTCCTGACTATATGCTCAGAAATCACTCCTGGCTCCAGGGACCATATAGGACACCGGGGATCAAACCCAGGTCCATCCTAGGCTAGCGCTTGCAAGGCAGACGCCTTACCTCTAGCCCCACCACTCCAGCCCCAGTAAATCATTTCTGGAAGCTGAACTATCAGTTGGGTTCCAGGGTACTAAGCTGAATAAAACACTTTCCCAGCAGGAAATACAGCACATTGGTAGAGCACTTATCTTCAATTTGTAAGACCATAAGGGCACCACCAAAGCCAAACCAAACCACAACAAAATAAATTAAAATATCTCATTATTAAGAAGGGCTATTGGGGGCTGGGCGGTGGCACTGTAGGTAAGGTGCCTGCCTTGCCTGCACTAACCTAGGACGGACTGCAGTTCAATCCCCCGGTTCCCCATATGGTCCCCCGTGCCTGCCAGGAGCGACTTCTGAGCGAATAGCCAGGAGTAACCCCTGAGCGTAACCAGGTGTGGTCCAAAAAAAAAAAAAAAGAAGGGCTAAGGGCTAGACAGATGGTTCAAATGACTGAAATATCCACGCAGAAAGCCTGTGATCAATCTCTCAACATCACAGTCATACCACCAAGAGTGAACCCATTTTATTTTATCAAGGCATGAGTAACACCTAAGAACCACCAAGTGTGATCTCAAAGCTCCCAAGAACTTGATTAAATGGACCCAGAGAATAGTACAGTGGGTAGAACCTTTGCCTTGAATATATGTTACAGTGGACTGAACTCATGTTGGCTATATTCAAGGCTTGGGGGACCTTATGGGATGCCGGGAATCAAGACTGGTAAACTTTTATGTGTCTGAGCACAAAGCTAGGAGTAAACTCTGAGATCCAGCACGTGTTACCAAAACAAACAAACAAACAAAAGGCGCCAGATCAATAGCACAGCAACAGGGCATTTGCCTTATATGCAGCCAATACTGAACAGACACCAGCCTCCCATATGGTCCCCCGAGCCTACCAGGAGCAATTTCTGAGCACAGGACCAGGAATAACCCAAGTGCTGTTGGGTGTGATCCCCACAAAAAAAATCACTTAATTAAAATATTATCCCATTTCTTTTTTTATTTTTAATGCCAGGGAGTAAACCCAGAGCCTCATACAAGACAAGTGAGTCAAATTCACAGACCTCGTTTATTCTTTATTTTTCCATACCAGTGGTGTTTGGGGAACTATACTTGAATCACTCCTGGCAATGCTGAAGGGGACCATGTAGTGCTGGGTTTGAACCCAGGTCTCCAACATGCAATACAAGTGCTATAGCCTATTAAGTCACCTTCCCCATTCCATCCTATATCCATTAATTCTTATGATGACCTATAATTCTTATAGGTGAACTGGCATTTTCTTGTGTTTATTTTTTTGGGGAGAGAGAGGGCAACATATGACAGTGCTCTGAGCATACTCTTGGCTCAGTGCTCAGGAAATTACTTATGGAAGGGCTCATGGGTCCATATGGGATGCTGTGAATTGAATCCAGGCTGACCATATGCAAGTATCTTTCCTACCTATTGTACTATTGTTCTGGTTCAGAGGCTTCCATTTCTACCTCATTCAAAAAAGGTGGAAATTAAGATGCAGGGAGGTGAAACCATTTTCTGACATGTCCCAAATCATGAGCTAGAATTCAAGCCTCCTGACTTACTGCTCCATGCTTGCCCTAATTAGGTTGTTGAAGTATCATGGGCACCATCTGGAGGCTGGAAGTCATTCTACTGCTCTCAAACACACACACACA